>JAOCNB020166113.1:0-10022 GCA_026546465.2 Palythoa caribaeorum | reverse complement strand
TGCCCAGTATAGTGGCTGCTAACACTCAGGCTCACTTTATTTAAGGGTAGATATAAGGGGTAATGCCCGCTACCCATATGGCCATAGTGCCCAGTATAGTGGCTGCAAGTTACCACTGGCACGCATGTGCTGAACTTGTAAGTTTATCTTTCAAAGCCACATCCCACAAGCGTTATGCTTTCACTTTACATGGCCTCGACAATACGGCACGGCTTACAAACAGGTTAAGTTTCCCAAAGAGAACATAAAGTAAAGTGAAAGCATAACGCTTGTGGGATGTGGCTTTGAAAGTTTTCCTAGTATTGGGGTTGATTTGTTGCCCCCTTAATAAGAGGGCTCCTTGCACATCACATTCTCGAATAATGAAAATTATTTATTTGCCGAATAAAATGAAGGAAAGGTTTCACTTCGTCATTATAGCTGTTTCTTCGAAATCCATGACAAACCTTGCAAGAAACGAAGGCTTAAAGCTCAAACAAATCGTCAAGGATAACGACAATGATAATGACAACGACAACAATGAGAATTTGCAGGGCGATTTTAAGTCAAAGAGGGTTTTATAGCCGGTGCTGTACGGTTATCATTTTGCAGGTATTTCAAGCATCAAGCGTTATGTTTCTTGAACTGATTATATTGGGGGCCGTGCTTATGTACCTTATGGTAAGAACAATCAAGTTATAGTTTCTTTGGTGTCAAAAATTTGATTTAATTGATGATTAAAGTTACAGTGAATGTTTCGCCCAATAAACGACCTCACACAGAGTGCTAAGTATCAATCAAAAATACCATCCAATCAGAGCTCGATATTTTAAAATTTGCGCACGCGAGTTAGCTGTCTAAAGTTGGTGTGAGTCTATTTACATTATGAAAATCGTTGGCACTACAAATACTGACCACTTTCAAAGCACGTGAGGGATGCTGTGACCACAGGAGGCGGTATATTAATACAGAGTAGGCCCACCTATAAGGCGGGGCATTCACTTTAAGGATAATTCTCTTCATACCATACTACTCTGACCAGAGGAGGCGGTGTATAAATATAGATTAGGCTTGCCTATAAGGAAGGACGTACACTCTAAGGATAATTCTCCTCACCCCTTACTACTTTGACCACAGGAGATAGCATCATATAGATTAGATCTGCTTATAAGACGAGACATTCACTTCAAGGATAATTCTTCTCACCCCTTAACTACTCTACCCACACGAGGTGGCATCGTGTAGATTAGGCCTGTCTAAAAGGTGGCGAATATTCACTCCAAGGATAATTCTCCTCACCCCTTACTACTCTGACCTCAGGAGATAGTATCGTATAGATTAGATCCGCTTATAAGGGGAGACATTCACTTTAAGGATAGTTCTCTCACCCCTTACTACTCTAACCACACGAGGTGGGTCGTATAGATTAGGCCTGTCTAAAAGGTGAGGAATATTCACTTCAAGGATAATTCTTCTCACCCCTTACTACTCTAACCACACGAGGTGGGTCGTATAGATTAGGCCTGTCTAAAAGGTGGAAAGTATTAACTTCAAGGATAATTCTTCTCACCCCTTACTACTCTGACCACAGGAGGCGGTATATAAAGATTATGCCTGCCTACAAGGCGAGACATTCACTTTAAGGATAATTCTTTTCACCCCTTACTACTCTGACCACAGGAGGCAGTATATAAAGATTATGCCTGCCTATAAGGCGGATATTCACTTTAAGGATAATTCTTTCACCCCTTACTACTCTGACCACAGGAGGCGATATATAAAGATTATGCCTGCCTATAAGGTGGGACATTTCACTTTAATCTGACAGGTATTTAAGAAATCGACTGAATTTCTAAATATTTCTTATTTATATCAACAGTGACGTCATCATAGATCTTATTCATAAGTGGCGGCGATTTTAATATTTTTTTTTGTCTACATTCAAATTAGCCCTACTTGTCTCGTTTTGGTTAACATTCTTTTGAAGTTTAATTCGAGGCTAGTCGAGCTAGACAAAAAAAATATTAAAAGCGCCGCCATTTATGAAAAAGGCCGGTCTTAAATCATTATTATTGCCATTCATTATTTATTGTCAAAAACGTTTATCATTATTATTATTAATATTAAAATTATCATTAACATTATCAATATCATCATTAGTATCATCAATATCATCATCATCATCAACATTATCAATATCATCATTATAAAATACATAATCGTTACCGTTATCACAGTCATTCTCAATATCATTATCACTAGTCTTGATCATCAGCATCATCATTCTACATACTGTAAGGAAACAGAGTTTCAGTGTCACGACGTAGTTTGTGACTTCTCTCCATCTTTCGCATTTTGTAACTCGGGCTTTCGTAATTTCCTAGAGAGGAAACGAAATAGATAATATAATAATTTATGTTTTTTCAATACTGTTTTGAAATTTAGTATCGCCTTTGCTACTTTTCAGCCCGTGGTGTCGTTTTTCCAGCCAACAAGAACCTGGTGTATAATGAAGCCATGGTTTCAACACTTGGGGTTTGCTCTGGCATATGGTTCTTTAACACTCAAGACATGGAGGTGCATTTTGTTTATTTTATTATATTTTAAATAATATACATGAAAAGATTTCTGATTGGCTACGAACAGTGCTGTTTTAGGAAAACACAGTGCAGAAAAAAGAAAATCTGTGCAGAAAAAAGAAATCAATGCAGTTGTAAGAACCAATCAAATTTTTTGGTTAAGTTTACAATTACGATTATAACTACGACAACGAGTATGATTACGATTACGGCTACGACGTCTACGATTAAGGCTATGACTACGACTACGGCTACGTTTACGACTAGGGTAAGACTACGATTACTACTACGGCTACGATAATGACTACGATTACAATTACCACTACAATTACGATTATTCATCAGATGATACGCGTGCACACTTACAAACCAGGACTTGCTCTGTAATTTTGTGATGTGTATTATTAAAAGGTAATCACACGACTTTTCGAGAAGTTTTTTAATGAATATTATTAAACATAAATCATATGATTTTCTCGTAAAGTTTGGATAAATTTGAACTCATGGGTTTTCAAAAGGCTCAAATAGGACTCGCCCTATCGGGCTTGTGCAATTTCGAACTTTTTGAAAACCACTCGTTCAAATTTTTTCCAAATGGCACTCGAAATCATAAGATTTCCGATACAAATTGTATTTTACTATTAGTAGTTACCAAAGGTTAGGCCGGCAAATGCTGTCGAGCTGAAGTTTAGGCAACTGTACTGATTTCACTTCTTGAATCCCAAACACAACCCTACTCATTCAATATATACTCAATCCCAAGAACAACGACACAGCCGACTCCTATCGGGCCGTACTGCTCCACGAACATGCAAAAATATGATGCGTGGGGCGCACCAGCAGGGGCACACCTTAATACTTCGTGCATGCAAGTCCGAACTGTACCAAATATATGCGGGGCGTCCATCAGGGTTCAGGCTGGCTGGAAGGAAAAACGGCGGGAATCCTAGTAACATAATCCACGCCAAAATAGTACTCTAACTGCATGTATTAACAGACCTTACAAAAACTTTGCACTGTGTGGGAACCTTGTGTGTAGCTTTAGGAAATTGCCCTTAAGCACAATTTAATTTCACTTCGATCAATCCAGCTACTTTTACATAATAATTACAATTACAATATTAACAACAACAATAAGTAAAGTTAATAAAAATACATACATCTTTAAAAACTAAAAGACGGCAACGGCAACGACGTTTCGACGTCGCACAATGCCATTAAGTCAAAAATTAGGCCTAAAATCCAAATATATACATAACAACAATAGAGCAATTGTAAATGTGAAAAAGGTGAAAAAATTTTTTTATACTTGTAAAATTACTCGGTGCTGATTGGCTTTGCGAAAGGTGTTGTTTCTGCAACAATGGCTTCCTGGTTTGCCGAAGTTGACGAAAACAGTATTCAAGAGTCAAAATAATTCCGATCATTTCCGAACACTTTCGAAAATTTTCCGAAAAAATTCGAAATCGCCAAAATGCGTTAACTAACGGTTTCAAACCATTTCCGTCGATTTTCCGAAAATTTTATTAGGTCTCAAAAATATCTTAGAAACGTTTTGTAACCATTTTCGAAAAATTTCCTAACACTTCTGAATGTTTGCGAAAATTGTGAAAAATGGTAAAAATGCCTTTAAAGCGATTTTAAACCGTTTCCGAAGATTTCCAAATGTTTCCAGAGATTGCAAAGATTTTCAGTCATCTCCGGCAAAGTTTGAAGATGTATGTATGAGATAAATTAGTTTATTCATCGAAGAATTTTGCCCTCGATAGCGTAAACATGTAATCGCATGGGCTTTGACTTCGTAAAAATTTAGGATTAAATTCACTTGAAAACACTCGTGAAATTGATCCTAAATTTTACTCGGCCGCATGCGATTACCTATACAAATAGTTTGGCTCGGATAGAGTCTGATTGTTTATTTAAGGATTATTTATATAAAAATCTCGCACTCGATGTTTGTCTTTTCACATGTTTACTCTCTACTACTAGGATAAAGCTAATGTTTCGAGTAAGATCAGCAAAGCGGCTCGAACTCACAGATCGTCTGCTGCTCCGCCGTTTCGCGGTGGTACTTATACTCTACGTCATTTACCTCCTCATCTGGTCATTGGCTGCTCCAACCGGAACTGAACGGCAAACAACCTCCGCTGACCTGCAATACTGGCAGTGCAGCGTCAGCGGATGGAAATACGGAATATTATTTGGTAAGACGATGTAGAACTATAAAATAATTTCCTTTCTCTTCCTTCGTGTGCGACCTTGGCTCATTTGATAATATGCCTAACTGCCAAGCGGGAGTCCCTGGGTTCGATGCCCGGCCTTGCCGAGGGTTGAACATTTATGGCCTCCTTTCGCCACACCATCCGTGGATAGGGAAGTTTAGACGTTGGTCTCGTCTCCCAATCTCTTAACTTTTGATTGAGAGACTTAGAAGATAGGACACACTTGTTAAAAAGAGTAGGGTTTTGGCCCGGTGTTGTGGTCTGTCCTTGGTGGCGGGGCATTTATCCTTATATCAGTAATATTGTAAACTGTGCGATGCAGTCCTGTCCTAAAGTCAACCATCATTAAGTACTGTAAAACCCCAGTAGTTCAACCACTGACCAATCGATATTTTTATTATTTACATGGATATACAGTTTCTCCCGACTACTATAAACAACATTTATTCGCAAAAATCACCTTTCGAGTGTTCGCCGCATTCCTCCGATGAAGGGCATTTTCACGCATTTGTAAGTCTTATTCAATTGTACAGTCATCAAAATTTCGTATTAATTTGTTTCCTTATTTTTTAAAAAAAATGCAAAATTCATCCAGACAAAATGAAGTTCGACCAAACTAAGCGAACAAGACAGATCTGCCACAGCAGCGATAGAGCATATTTCGAAAATGGCCGATTGCTTCTGCGTTCAAGACAACTGCAGTTAACTATTTTGTAATCACGTAACATATACACGCTTTTTTAATAAGAACCAGTAAATTTTGCCGAGGCTCATTGTTCTCAATTTTTTGGGGGACTTCAGCCTCAATTTGTTCTTAATTTGTTCTTATTTCTGTGAGCGGTTTTTATTGAAGAAAAGCAAAATAAAACAAGGTATTGGAAAATGAAACGCCTTGCGCCCTACATGTATTGTAAGGCTGAATTTTAGAGGCGAACTACCTTTATTGTTTGTTGAGAAGTCTTTACAGTGAATCTTTTTATATTTTATGCTGTATCGCTAAGTTTTAGTCAATTTTCTATCACAAAACTATTCCTAGTTATCAAACCTCAGCCTGAGCTTGTTCTTAAATTGTTCTTAAGTTTTGGCAAATTTGAGCCTCGTTATTCTTATAAAGTTGTTCGTATAAAAAAGTGTATATAGCTGTTTAATATCGTGACAAATCTCGCCGCTTGCGCCTGGTCGCAGAATTATATTCTATACGCGGGCCATTTTTCCCTTGTGAAAATTACTTATGCGAGTTAGAAACGGTAAAACCAGGCTTGGGATGGAATTGAGACGCAAAAGCATACAGTAAAATTTTCAAGTTTTAAGGTATCTCAGCACTGATCGTACACTGAAATTTCAGTGATTTTTGATCCGCTTAGTCGCAGAGACGCAGAGGTGTTAGCGCCATTTCAAGCTTTAAATAAAGTTTTATTTTTTTCCCTCTTACCCCCCTGGTAAAGCGGAGCGTGTTTTGGGGAAATGCATGGAGTTACTGGTTAAGAAAAGTCGCTCTCTCTATATTGCCATCTCCAAAATTGTTTTTTTTTTATACTGACATAATCTTCAGTAAAAAGATATTCCATTTTTAATTCTTAGAGTTGGTAGTTCTAAGTTTTAACTCTCTTTAATAAATTGCAGATTTCTTGAAATTATTCTTCACAAGGTTTATTGGCTGAAATTAGCAGAGCGAAATGGCTACAGAGAAAGCCAAAAGCAAAGCAAAAGAGCCGAAAACAGCACTCAGTATCACAGCTGACCTTTACCAAGCCCTGATCAAACAACTGAGTGGAACAGAAACTCCTTTCAAGTCGTTTGGTGTCAGTCTTTTCGTTCTTGCCGTGCAACAGCTTTTCAGCAATATTATCTTTACTTGCCCGGGGAAAAACTACGTAGTTTATGGAGTTCTTTTTATCGTTGGTCCTTTCGTAATTCTCTTTTGCCTGTCAATGCAAGTATCAAAGAGTTTCTGGACTTTCACGACTGGTTGTTGCCGAGTGTCGTTTAACAGGCAAACAGCGATCTGGGCTCAGGCGAGTCGCAGCTTGTTCTTGGCAACTCTTCCTCCTCTGCTTTGGCTCGTGTTTGCGTTTGCTGGTGAGGACTTCTACGTTTGTGCAAAGCTTGGTTCCAAAGAAGTAGCAAAGGAAAATAAAACCGATAGAGAAAAGGTTGAAATAGATGAGAAATTTAACCAAGCAAAGAGTGAATCACAGATTATTGCCTGGGCTTTGTTCATGAGTTTCATGGTGTTTTTTACAATCGTGATTTCTGTGAGACGGTTCTGGAAGAAAGACAGAGATTTTAAAGGAAAGGAAGACTTTTACAAATATGAGGCTGAGGAAGCTGTAAGCTACTTTAATGGTTTGCTGAAGCCCCTGGCACAAGAGAAAGCGAAGAGGTTCGTTGATAACTTGATGGAAAAATACAAGGACAAAGACTGTGCGTCACGAGTGCGCATGTGGGAAAGGGATCTTGAAAGACGGTACCCGTACCATGCAGGTGTAGTGGCGGGAAAGTATCGCCTAAGTGATTGCACAGACACTGATGTTGAGTTGACAAACAAAGCTAAAGGTGCAAAACAACCTGATGATGAAGAAAAAACTTCCATCCAGTCTTTGCAGGCCTAAAACGATGTTAAAACATTTTTTCAGGCCCCTAACGCGACAAAGGATAACTTAGTAAACTCTTCAAGTAACGAAGTTTTAAAATGCTTTTCAAATAATTATACAAGCTGATTTTGAGTATTTTGTTTTTCATCTTCAATAATTCAGTTTATCTGATGAATAATTCGGTTCAGTATACAATATATTGCATTCAGTAGAAGTAAGAACAAATCAAAAACAATAACCACGCGAGAAGACAAATTACGCACACAAGAGTCTACGAGGCCAGCCAGTTGAAGGATCAGTCCTAGCAATCTCGTACCCAAGCTCTCTTCTTTTCTTACGTAAGAAAAGAGCCTCGGTACAACGTGTAGTTCTGCCGAGCGTGGAACATTTATGTGACCTTAGCTTAGATTCGCTCCACAAAAGGTAGCTCAGCTTTCCTTCGGTCCTTAGGAAGTTGGCAAAATGGATTCAAGACAGCTTCTGCTGGAAGCTAACTTGCGACAGTCCATGGGGACTTAGTGACTCTCATCACAACTTGACCCTTAAAATCCACCGAGTTGTCATTGACTTCCCCTGGACGGGACACTAATCAATCGCAGGTTAGCCCCCAGCAGAAGCTGGTACTCATTTTACCGACCTCGGGAGGATGGAAAGCTGAGTCAATTTTGGCGGAAATGAAGGTCACACAAATGTTCAGCACTCAGCTGAGCCGGAGTTTGAACCCAGAACGTTGTGGATAGGAGGCAGAGATTTGACTGACTGCGTCAACCACGCCGCCTGGTAAACAACTGTAGACTCAGCTAGTATCGTTTAGGATGCTTTTTCCGAGGGATACTCCAATATGTTAGAGCGGTAATGCTCGTAGTCTCCTTCGCAGCCGTTGTTGTCTCGGACTTCCTGTTGTATCGGGCTTCCTGTGGGGGAGGGACACAGGAAGCCCGATATAACAGGAAGCCCGACACAACAACGGCTGCGATGGAGACTATAATGCTCGCGATCGTCGTACCTTTTTGAGGTCAAACTCAATGATCTAGTACTTTTAATAACGGGTCTATGCAACAGAATCCGGAATCTGGAATCCAGCAAAATTTCATTGTTGAAATTCGGAAACCACGATTGTGGAATCCGGAATCCAAACGCTTAGAATCGGGCGGAATCACTTTTTGATAGACAAATTTGTTGTCTCGAATACCGCAATAGTAAATAAAAAACAAGTGAATTTTTAAAGTTGCTAATTTTCAAAAACAGCTGACGTCTGAAGTCCAGCGGTTTGGGTTCAGCCTGGAATCCAGATTCCAAAGATGTGGAATCGGAGGAATCCAAAGCATTGGGTTCCGAAATCCAAAAGGTCAAAACCCGGAATCCGTAATTCAAAAGGTCAAAATCCGGAATCCGAAATCCGAAATTTCAAAATCCGGAACCCGAAACCCAAAAGGTCAAAATCTGGAATCTGAAATCCAAAAGCTCAAAATCCGAAATCCAAAAGTTCAAAATCCGAAATCCAAAAGGTCAAAATCCAGAATCCAGAACCTCTATAAATGTGTAGATCCTGTTACGTGGGTCAATATTAGGGTCTTCAAAATTTATTTGAACAATGGTAGACTAATACTTGTAACTTTATAACTTTAATCTAACACGCAGAACCTTTAGTCATCAAACTTATAGCAATGATAAAAGTTTTTGAAGAAGCCCCAGTATGATATAATGGAACACATACAATAACAATTTCAATAAAAACATCAAATTGAAATAAAACTCCTGCTTTTCATGGCTGGATGCTGTGTATTCTAAACTTCAGTTGATAAAATTTTTCTGCAACTCGATTTGAAAAGTTTTTTTCGTGATTTTTCCGATTGCAAAATTTAGATACTGTTATCACGGCTTGTTTAGGCGAGTTTCTGCTGACGTCATTGTTTACATTCTACTTCATTAGCATAAAGCTTAAGTCGGAGAAAGAACAAAGATAAAAAAAACACCTGACTTTAAAACTTGAAAATACTTATCAAATGAAAAAAGTAACCGAACTTTGACTTTATATGTGTAGGTTCAAAGAAGAAATCGCTGCTCAAAAAACCTCAAAACAGATGGAGGCAAAAACGATAATGAGTGAATACATACTTTTTCAAGTTTTCGTATTTTAAAATCACATCACGCAAAGAATACTCAGCATACCAATTTCATATTTTCAGAGAAAGTTTGTTTGGCAGAACCATTTCATTATTCAGAAGCTTTGTTTTTGTAGCAGAATTAGAAAGAAGAGTGCGTATGCTAGTGAGGCAAAAAATGTAAACAGAAACTCTTCTATTACATTTACAACGCCACATGAGGACTCAATAGCAACTCGGCACGGCCCGGGTCCTAGGATATTCCCTCCGCCTTGGGAGCTAACCACTTTTAAGAGTCTAGATTGAAGAGTCTAGATTGCTTGTGACAATATGTGTACGTTTGTTCTTGACTTGGTTCCCTTGTGTCCAACTCGTACAACTTCCCACACTCCCACTCCACCCCCCTCTCTCCTTCCCCCAAATAGTTTCAAACCCCTCCAGCCACTAGTACTTTACAATGCTTTAATAACTTTTTCCTTGAAAAATGATTTTATTTTCAGAACTGATCAACACTAACGTACAAATAAATAGCAAAGGTAATTC
>JAOCNB020166067.1:0-10022 GCA_026546465.2 Palythoa caribaeorum | reverse complement strand
TCAAATGCCCGACCCTCCCCCTACCTTACGTTCAAATGCCCGACCCCCGGGACACGTCCTGGTGTCAAATTCCCGCCTCTGCGGGCATGAAAGCTGGTCAAATGCCCGGGGGTTGCCCGGGGGGGGATGTTTAAGCTTCAATTTGATCGATACATAACTGGGATTCCTGACTTGTTTAGTTCTACCATTTCAGGAGTCCCAGCACCATCTGTCTGTAAATTTAAAATTATCATAATTAAAAATATTTTGTAATATATGGTATAAAATAATAAAATGTTGATTGATTGATAGGAAAGAGTCAACGCAGAAAGCTAGACCCGATAGTAGTTGCAGACAAAATAAACCATATAAACCACCAACATGTACAGTGAAAACTCTTACTGTGGATTAGGTTACTGTGCATCTTCAGAGAAGGCAGAGCAACAGTGCAACTGCATTTTCTCAAACAAATTTCTACACTCTAAAAGCCAGTATACTCAATGTCAATTTAATACTATTAATACTTACTTGAATCTTACTTCATTTTAGATAAAACAGTTGTTAAAAGACTTCCATGAGTTCTTACAAAGTAAACCTGTCAGTGGGTTTCATGAAAAGTACAAACCATCAAGTAATCATTTCACTCTTGAAGTCCGAAAGTCTTCCATCAAGCATCCAGAGGCTGGAAAAGGTGACCCAACTATGTCAAATGACAAAAGTGTGAACTGTCCCAACAATGTCCCCCATTTTTCAAATTAGCAGTTTTGGGGAAAATTTTACCTGATATTTTTTTTATTTCTCATTTTAATACCAATTATCTTGTTTTGTATATGAGAACTTTATGTAAGGAGAAGTAAGATATTGTTATATTTGATAAAATTATTTGGAAATAGAAGAGTTAAAGTAAAAGAGAGATGAGATTCTTTTTAACTTCGCAGTACCCTTGCAATGTAGACTCCTTTGAAAAACTATCTGTAGCCTGTAAGAGTATGAAAAAAGTCCAAGCAAACTCCTAAATTTGGCCAATATTTGATATTTATTAATATGTGAGTCTTTTGACTCCCTCTGGATGGTAATGGATCCAATGCAGGTTGGCCATTTATATAGCTGAGGTGACTGAAATGACTAGGGCTTAGTCCCTCTGACCAGCGAGGCCATAGTTCCCTATTTAGTGGCTGTGTCATTATCAGCATGTTTGTGCAACACCGTTATATTTACTATTCCAGCCACATCCCACAAGTGTTATGCTTCTACTTTTCTTTGTATTTTTTGTATATCTAACACCTTTTTTTTAATAACTACTATCTATCTATATATATATATTTTTTTAACTTGATATATTATATATATTTTTTTACTTTAAACATTTACCAACCGGCATTATATGTTGTGTATTGAATAATAAAAGATAACCACTCTCTCAACAAGATGGCATTAAACTTTCAATTGAATTGACTTTCAATGACCGGATATACAAAACAATTTAACGGAAACTGTATGCTACACTCCCCCCTTGTAAATACATAACATAGCAATAATAATGTTTTAGTTCAAGTGGTAATAACAATGTTCAAGTTCATTGTTCCCTAAATAGTGTAGTTAGTATCTCTATATCTTGAGGGTTTCCGAACGGCTCTACCGCTGCGGGTAGTTTGCACAGGAGAACTTTCACCAGGGCTGTCATCAGTGTCAGTGTTGGTTGGCAATGCAGCTTCTGACAGGGGCTGCATCAAGCTGTACTTCTAGCTGAGGTGGAACTTCCACAGTGTTGGCCTTTGGTTCTGTTCCATTCCCAGCAAGAGGACTCGGCAGCAAGATGTTTCCTGCTTCAGGGACTGCAACTTCATCGTCAGAAGGGAGATCCACTACTCTAGCTCGTAACTGATCCACTCCGTACCTTTCACACTCACTCGATACAGTACTGGACCTAGACATTTGATAATTTCTCCAGGGATCCAAATGGGACCGACAAGAAAATTCCTGAACCACACCTTGTCTCCTTCGCTGAAACATTTCATCGGTTTGTTAACATCTGCAAGGATCTTTTGGTCAACTCCCCGCTTTAAGTAAGGTTTTAACAGGTCGAGTCTGGTTTTTAGGTTTCTCCCCAGGAACAACTGTGCTGGGCTCTGTCAAGTAGTAGCATGTGGCACTGTCTGGTAGGCCATCAGGAACCGGTCCAACTTATGCTGTAGTTCTCTGTGGGTTTGATCTGCCTTGACAGCACGCTTGAAACTTTGAACAAAACGTTCAGCAAGACCATTTGTTGCTGGGTGGTAAGTAGCTCCCATAACATGTCGAATGCCGTTTTGCTCCATACACACATAGCAGAAGTGAATTGAGGGCTATTATCTGATAATACCTGTTCTGGTATACCAATTCTAGCAAACAATGTTCGCAATGTTTTCAGTTTTACTGTGTGCATCCTCAACGACCATCAGCATTTTGCCTTTGAATGGACCAGCAAAGTCTACCTGTATGCATTGCCAAGGCAGGGCAGGGTACTCTCATCTGTGTAGAGGCACAGGCGTTGGGTCGTTTGCAATTGTTGGAATCCTACGCAGTGCTTCACATGCTCCTCGATTTCTTTGTCTATCCAGGGCCACCAGACATAACTTCGGCCAAGTCCTTTCATTTTTACCATGCCGATATGACCCTCGTGCATAACATCTAGGATTTTTCCCCTCAGTTGAGGTGGCACAATCACACGACTACATTAGGATACCTTCGTGTACTACCAGCTCCTCCTTACGGTTTGCATAGGGTTTCAGCTCTGGGGTTGTCACCAAGGTGGCCCAGCTCTGTGTAACCAAACTGAGTACTCTGTATAGGCAAGGGACCCTCTGGATCTCTCGCCTGAGATCTCTATCCGTAACCGGAAAAGTGTCTATCACAGTGGTATAGTAACATCCGCCACTATCAGTATGATCTTCTAGGGCAACTGCTTGAGGAAGTCGGAATAGTCTGTCACAGCTGGCGTGCTCCTTTCCATGGCGTGCTATTTCATATGAGAAAGCAACTAGTAGGAAGATACACTATCTCTGGATCTGAGCTGCACTGGTCACAGGAGCAGCTTTCGTCCATGATGAACTTAAGCAGCTTATGGTCTGTGAGTAGCTTGAAATGTCGACCATCGAGATATGACTGGAATTTCTTGACACCACACACAATGCTGAGTGCATATTTCTTAATCTGAGCATACTTCTTTTCTGTGGTAGTCAAGGACCTGGAGATGTATGCAACTGGTGGTTCGCTCCCACCTGGTATTTCATGTGACAACACAGCACCAAGGCCATACGATGAGCTATCAGTAGCAGCACTGACTGGATGATCTGGGTTGAAGTGAGTGAGGACTCGGTCTTGGGTGAGCATGGCTTTCCCCGCATAAAGCTTTTCTCTTCCTCCTTTCCTCATTTCCATGTCTGATCCTGCACTAGGAGGTGGTGGAGAGGGCTAAGATGAGTAGACAGGTCTTGCAGGAAACGTGCATAGTACTGTACCATTCCCGGGAAGGAACGCAACTGTGTAAGGTCCTTCAGTACAGGCATGTCGGTGACGGCTTTTGCTTTCTTGGGGGACTGTTGCAGACCTTCTGATGAGATAATGTGTCCACAGTACTCAACCGAGTTCTTGAAGAAAGAACACTTGTCTTTGTTGGCTCACAGTCCATCCTCTTCTAGTCTGTCAAGGACTTTCTCCATGGTCTCCAGGTGTTCCTCTGTTGTTTTACCACTGATTATAATGTCGTTGATGTAGCACTGAACTTTGTCGATTCCTTGCAGGACCTGGTCCATGGCTCTCTGCCAGAGGACAGGGGCAGAAGCTATACCATATGGCAACCTCTGGTACCTGTAGAGTCCTCGATGGAAGTTGATTATGACGTATGGCTTGGATTTCCCATCCATCTCCATTTATTGGTAGGCCTGTTTGAGATCAAGCACTATAAATATCTTGCCTCCATTCAAACTTGCGTAAATGTCTTCAGTATGGGGCAGAGGGTAGACATCAACATCAAGGTTGGGCTTCACGGTCACTTTAAAATCGCTACACACCCACACATTACCATTCTTTTTGATGGGCGTCACAATGGGGCCGGCCCAGTCACTGTTAATAATCTTCTCTAGTACCCCCTCAGCTTCCAATCGATCAGGTTCCCTCTCGATGGCTTCCTTTCTAGCCAGGGAAACTGGTCAGGCTTGCAGAATCTTGGCTTTGCATCACTTTGGAACAAGAATTGAGCTTTAATGTCCTTGAGGTAACCTAAGTCTTCCCCAAACACTACGCTGTGTCTTTTAAGAAAATCTGTAAGGTCATTAGGTTTTGTTGCATTCAGCTTCAACAACTGCCAGTTCAGAGTAATTCCCTAACTAGGAGCATCGGGTCGGTACCTGGCACCACATACACAGGAAATTCATTCTCCTGCTTTTCATAGTTAATAGTAATAGTACACACCCAGGTTGGTTTGACTGTTTGACTGGTGTATGTGTGTAGCTGGAGGTGAGTCTTTTTCAAGGGTACATGTCCCAAGTGTTGATGGTAGTCCCCTTCATTTACTACGGTAACCACTGACCCGGTGTCTACCTCCATGTTTATAGGGTGACCTTCTACCATAACATCTACAAGCATAGGCTTACGTTTGCCTACTGTTAAAGAAATGATAGAGATCATTTTCACTACATTGTAAAACCTGTACTGCTGTCCCTTCTTAACTAAGTTGTAACAGACTTTCTTGATGTGTCCTGTTTTTCCACAGTGGTGACATTTGGCATTCTTAAATTTGCAAGTTTTTGAAACATGCATGTCTCCACAGCGACTACACTTATTCTTTGATGGCTTAGAATCAGGCTCAATGTTGGTAGATGATTGAAAAAGCAGTGGCTAAGTGTATAGCTCACGAGCAGGTAAGTGAAGACGTCCCTGCTCTCAGAGGAGATGGAGGACAGGTTGCTGCAAAGGTTCAAGTCTTAAACAGTGCCAAACCACAGCGTAGATGCAGAGCAAACAAAAATGCAGGCTAGACAACCCCAGAGCTGAAACCCATTGAAACCGTAAGGAGGAGCTGGTATATCTCCAGTTATAAGTTGGCAAGCAGGATAGTTTTCCTTGTCTTCGGATCGTCCACTCCATTGGCAATAAAATAAAATTCGAGTTGCTTGTTGTATGACTCCCAATTTCCTTTATGAAATATTGAAATGTTTCCGTAGCCTAGACCCGTTTTTTTTCAGCTCAGGGTTGGACATTCTGCATGTCAATTAACTGACTCAATTCCTGAGAAATCCAACCACAAAGTCTTCACTGAAGTCAGAAGAAATTTAGTCGCTGTTCTGATCCCATCCTCGTTGCTAATTTGTTGTGTATTGAACAACAAAACAAAACCACTGTGTCAACAAGATGGCGTCAAACTTTCAACCGAGGTCATGTGACCGGATATAAAAAACAATTTATGGAAGTACACTACATTATGTTTTAAGATTAATGTAGAATGCAAAGCTAACAATTTATGGATGTACCTTTAATTATAATAAGCCATTATCATTATCTGGATTTATTATTATTATAATTAACTTGAAAAAGCACAACAAGACATGTTTTGGCATGCTTAGTGCCATCATCAGTTTAATGAAATGAATGAAATACAATACATTTATAAGTGAAAGCTAGCTAATGAATAAAAATTATACAAATAATGACGTCATGCATTACAAGTAATGCGATGGAAATTATAAAGCTAAAAAAGTGTTAAAGATGTGTACTTGTTTATTGTTGTTGAATGTGTTTTTTCAAGTTATTTCTTTATTGCTAATATCAAGACCTTTTGGAAACATTATTATAATTATTATAAATAAAATTTATATTCATTATTATTATTATTATTATTATTATTATTATTATAAATATTTATTACTTTCATTATAATTATAATAATAATTATTATTATTAATTATGACTACAAAATTTAACATTTAGGAAGGACGAATGGAGTGTTCATTAATTATATAAAAATTATTCCTAAGCTAAAATATTTTACCCTTTCTCCCAACACACACAAAATTAGTACACTAGAAGTCTTAGTTCTCTAGAACAGAATCAGTTTGTAAAGTATTGGTAAAAGAAAATTCCAGGACAATATTTACAAAAATCAAGGTCCTTTCAAGAAATATACAACTAGTAAAGTTTGAAAAAAGTAACTGAAACTGCAGTACAGTACAGTACAGTATCTCAGTGAGTCAAAAGACAGCATAAGGAAAAATAAAATGTTAACTAAATCACTGCTGCAGCAGTACCTGCAATGGTTTCAAATTTATTTTTGTCCCCAAGAAAATTGGAAAAATAATGTTAATTGACTATTCATTTGTTAAAAAATAGTACAGTATTTTCAGAAAGTGAATGTTATTATTCAATATTCAGATTCATTTAAAGTTAGAAATTTTTAAATCTTGTTCTGGAATTTTGATCTCAATTATAAACAGATGTTTCGACTGAAACAGTTTATTGTCACCTGAAGGACACGGGACACATGTTGGATTCAAAGGGAGTTTTAAGTCTCAATATATTCTGGTCTGGATAAAGAACGAGATTGGCAGAGGATAAAGGAAGCCATAATTTATGGGAAAGGATGGAGGACCCAACTATGAATAGAAATGGGGGGGGGGGAGGGGAGCTCCGGTTCTCCCTGTCTCACAGTTGGGACCGAACCCTCTTTTCTGTTCCTCAACGTTTGTCAGAGTGAACTACCACGTGACAAACTTCAGTGATGAAGACTGAAGGTTTCAGTTGAACGTCTGTTTATAATTGAGACCAAAATTCCAGAAAAAGATTTAAAAATTACTCAGTATTTTCAGAACTATCCAGGTTTAATACTTTGTAGTTTTCCAAGATTTTCAGATCTGGATTGTATGAATTCTGTTTGAAAAAGGGTGATAAAATCTGACTCACTTTCTCTGTATCCTGGATAAAATCCCCTGGAGATGAAAGACGAGTTGATGATTTAACTGTTCGTGGAGTCGGAGGGTGTTTTTCATTAGTAGCTTCATCAATACTGATTCTGTACCAACCAACTTTCATCAACAGTGGTGGGATCTGGAAAAAAACTTAAGATTTAAAACAATTCTGTACTGATTTTTTAATGCTGAGGATTATATAAAATATGAAATCGATATAAAATTCTGATACTTTCTTACTTGATGCAAAAGGTGACATGATGATCTCAAAAACATATAATTTATCAGTACCAAATTTAACATTTTAGCTTACAGCTAGTTCATATGAATCAGGGCTTGCCATATAATAAATTATTAATTTTGGCTATGTTAAAAAAAGCTTGCCTAAATTATTTGAGGTGAGTGAAAAAACAAAAGCTATAAAGACAAAGAAAGTTTGGCATGCATCACTTACAAGTTGATTTAACACAGGGTTTAGCTTGATTTAATATTCTGTTTGAGCCATGACCAGAATTTTGAAGAACTCTGTTGAGGAGGCCTCACAGCATTCAGTCGATGCATTTACATTCTTGTCCTACATAATATTATGTTCTAGTTGATTTTTTGCTTTAGTTAAATTTTGTTTTTGACAAGTTAGTTTTTTTCTAGCTAGTTATAATATTTTTTTTCTAACTAGTTAGCTTTTTCTAGTTGAGTTATTTTGAATTGAATAAAAAGAAAAACATTTTGTCCTTTTGTTGTATTTACTTCCCCCTTTTTTCTTTTTTTTCTTCTCTTCCACTTCTCCTGACCCTAACCCATGGTTCTCACTGACAAACGATAACAAAATTTCAGGAGTTTTCCAGGGTAGAAAAATAATATATTTTTCCAGGACCCAACCCCAAATTCTCTCTCGACAAAAAGAAAGCAATATCAAGTCATTTCAATATCAATTTCTGCCTCAATAGTAGCAACTGGGCCCAACTGGTATATTAATGCATTGTATCATTTTATATGTAGCAACTCAATGCAGTTTTCAGTTCATGAAGACCTTTATAATTATGCAGATGGTTTGTTTATAAAACTGTTGAAAAATTTTCCACAAACTTCCAGGAGTTTTCCAGGAGTACAGGGAAATTATCTGTTTTTCCAGGAGTTTTCCAGGGCCCTGGAAGAAAATTTCAAAATTCCAGGAGTTTTCCAAGAATTCCAGGAGTAGTGGGAACCATACTAACCCTAACAACTTTTTTTCTTTTTTTCCTTTCTCTTCCACTTCCCCTAACCCTATCCCTAACCACAACTCTAACCCAATCCCTCCTACATTAACAATAAACAAAAGATTGTTTCTGAAATGTCAACTTGCCACATATGCTTGATACATTATGAGGCATTGTTGTCAGAGAACAAAGAAAGCCAAGAAAACATAGATTTGGGGTTCATGAAAGTTTTCAGCACCATTTCAAGAGAGGAAAGTTCCAATAATTTGTTTCTAGACAGGAGATATTTCTACTGGTAGCATAGTCCAATTACAGCTTATATCTATTTGGTTATTTGGGTCAGGTGACAAGTGTCACACAGACATGTGTTCCCATTAAAATTTATTAATAATTGCAGTGCCATATGTAATTGCTGGAAACATTGCAACTTTCTTGACACCGCAGGTCCTGCACCACAGACAACCACAGTTGCTGCAACCAAATGTGTCCATAAACCTCTGAACTACCACAGGATTGTCACAGACATAACCGCAGCATGATCTGCGGTACTATCTGTAGTGCTTGACATAATTTTGGAAACCAGAAGCCCTTTACTTGAAATTTCATTGGACCCAAGGAGAAAATTTTGGCAGGAGACTTAAGGAAAAGGCCAATATATTACATCTCATGCCCCCCTCCCCTCCTTCCCCTCCCTCCTATGTAGGCCTGAGGGCAAAGTCTTGATATGTGTAAAAACACTCACTTGTAGCATTTCTCCTTCTATCAGGGATCCATTGGAGCGAAGGAATAAAATTTGTCCATCCGAATTGCTAACTGCCACTTCTCTAATTCCATCATTATCGATATCAAACTGAAATAGATCCGGACAAATTCGTTGCTAAGTCAAAAATGCAAGCTTTGCTTCAAAATAATTATATAATAATTAACATACTGTAAAATATAAATAAGGGGATTCTTGATTATCTGTGAAATTTTGCCCAACAACTTAGCCAGCTTGAAGCAACCCACCAGAAGAGGTGCAGCGTGGAACGTTTGATCAGTGAAAGTAACTGGCCACCCGGACAAAAAGCGCCCTGTTTCGCCATCAACAGCAATCACTTCTCCTCCAAAACTTGTTACCAAAACATCTTTTACATTGTCCCTGTTGATATCTACGATCATCGGGCTTGAAACTATAGACGACGACCCAGCTTGGGTAGACCATAACACTTCGATATCTTTATGACATTCTTGTGCGATTGGAGAGGCATTAAGAACGCCGATCGAGAAAAAATGCAGAAATTGTAAGCTTGCAACAGTACAGTGGCAGGCCTTCATGTCCGTCTCTCAGATCTGTACTTTCTCCATTATAAATTTCACCCTCATCAAACAGAGACAGTGTACATTGATAATTGTTTTTCAAGACGAAATCTAATATTTTAAAATGTGAATATTATAAATAAAACGCCTGCTTTGTCCGCCATCTTGAAAAAACTAATCTGAGGGAGACTGGGACTACATTGAGAAACGAGAAACCCTGGGTCGAGCCTTAAATACAAAAGAAAACAAAATGGCTGCTGAAAACGCAGATAGTCAGTTAGGAATATCTTGGCACGACAGTGCTTGGATTCCTGTATTAAACCCGGGTAATATACTGGAGTATTTCTCCCAAAGGACAAATCCTTTTTATGACCGAACTTGCAACAACGAAGTTGTAAAGATGCAAAGGCTCGACCCCTCAAACCTTCAGTGAGTTAAATCTTTAGATCAGATGAATGGAACCCTGTCTGTAGTCAATAATAATAATGAATAATAATAGTTTACACGTGTTAGCAGGAAGCCTATTCCACGCTCTAAAGGCCCGTCTACACTAGCAAACATTTGTTTGCAAACACCACCAAACATCGTGTTTGTTGTTGTTTGCAAA
>JAOCNB020166037.1:0-10022 GCA_026546465.2 Palythoa caribaeorum | reverse complement strand
ATACAAAGCCAACTGACCGAAGGGATCGTGGAGGAAGCTGAAGATAAGCCAAGTGAGAAAACATTTTACATTCCTCATAAACCAGAAGCAAGAGAAACAACCAAACTCAGAATTTTATACAATGCGTCTGAAGCTGTTATGCCGCTCAACGATTGCTTGGAAACAGGTCCTTCCCTACAGAATCTCCTATGGGGTGTTTTAGTGCGAAACAGAATGAAACCTATTGCTCTAGCTAGAGACATGAACCAAGCCTTCCTTCAAATTCGTATCAGGCCTGAAGACAGAGATGTCTTGCGGTTCCACTGGGTACAGAACAAGAATCCATTATCGATCGTAGCATTAAGATTCACCCGAGCGCTCTTTTGCCTTGTGCAGTCACCCTTCCTGCTAGCTGGAACAGTGAAAGTTCACCTGAACAAACTCAGGGAAAACTATCCGAGTGAAGTTGAAGAGGTACAGAAAAGTTTGTACGTTGATGACATTATAACCGGTGGAGAAACAGAAGAAGTTGCTGATCTGAAGAAAACAACCATAGCATTATTCGAGGAGGCTGCATTTAAATTGCACAAATGGAACTCTAACAAGCCAGCGTTGGAAGGTGAAGTTGGACAAAGAGACGGAGAGCAGAGCTGTGCAAAACAAAAATTGTGTGTCAACCCAAGAAAGACCAAGTTGCTGGGACTTCCGTGGGATAAGAAGAGAGATAAGACAGCAGTAACGTTTCCAAAGAACCCATCAGATGTAACCTAGCGCGAGATGCTGCGGTTCCTAGCCTCTGTGTATGACCCCCTAGGGCTAGCGTCACCTACCATGCTCATTGGGAAGCTCGTGTTTCGCGAGGCGTGCGACCGTCACCTACCGTGGGATGAGAAGTTGACAGACAGACTTGTAGTGCAGTGGCATAAGTTCCTGTAAGGTCTTCCCAGCAAGATCGAGGTACCACGTAGTCTTTCACGGTTTGAGGAAACAGTCGATTCAGTCACACTTCACGCATTTGGGGACACTAGTGGAGCAGGAACAGCAGCAGCAGTCCATGCAGTTGTCGAACAAGCATCAGGGTTGAGCCAGGGTCTGATGGCTGCAAAGTCGAGGTTGGCGAAGAAGAATCTTAGTATACAGCGATTAGAACTGGTGTCTGCCCACATGGCCGCAAATTTAGTACATAATGTGAAGTCTGCACTTGTGGGCTACCCAGAGAACTCTGTTATTGGATGGCTTGATAGCACCGTCGCTCTTTATTGGATACAAGGTGGAGGATCCTACAAACAATTCGTTGCCAACAGAGTGCGCGAGATAAAAGAAAATTAATTGAGTGGAGATATGTCAACACAGATCGTAACCCGGACGATATTGGAAGTCGAGACTGTAAGGCAGACCAACTCTCAGGGGGAATGGATCCAGGGTCCTAAATGGCTAACAAAACCTGAACTGTGGCCAACACCAGTTGAAATAAAACCTAGTAACGAAACTGAAGCAGAAACAAGAATGATCAAAGATGTTCTTACAGTAGCCTTAGAATCAGAAGACCCGCTGAATAGAATCTTTCAGAAGCACCAATACTGGCGAGCCATTCGCATTGTATCATGGATAGCAAGATTCATCCACAACTGTAAGTCAAGCAAAGTAAACCGCGTTTCGAGCCCCTTGGCAACGGCTGAGGCGAATGCACGAGTGATTTTGTGGATCTTAAGAACCCAACAGAACCATGTCAATACAGATAAATTCCAGGAAGACCAGGTACGGCTTAACTTGCAGAAGAATGAAGAGGGATTGTATGAGTGCAGGGGCCGGATCCAAGGATGCTACCCCATCTATCTTACCTCCCGACTCATTGTTTACAGAGAAATTGGTCCAGGATATCTATTTACTGAGGTTGCATGGGGGAGTTGGACTAACCATGAGTCTTGTGCGCAAAGATTATTGGGTTCCGCGCCTGAGACCGCTTGTCAAGAAAACAATCAGATTATGTTACGGGTGCAAGAGGTTCCATACAGCAGCATTCCATAACCCGCCACCTGGAAATCTACCAGTCGAACGAACAGAAGGGGCTTCACCTTTTCATGTATTGGGTGTTGACTATGCGGGCCCCATATCCTACAAGGTATAAAAGAAGAAGGAAGGGAAGCCATACATTCTGCTGTTTGCCTGCAGCTTTACGAGAGCGATTCACCTGGACGTGGTAACTAACCTAAGCACCGATAGACTTATCATGTGCCTAAAGCGACTCATAGCTAGGCGTGGGAGACCCGCGAAAATCTATTCCGATAATGAGAAAAGTATTGTTTGTTGGTGCAGCTGCCAAGTGGCTCAGGAAGATCATGAATGAAGAGAAAGTGCAAGATTATTTGGCACATTAATGCATCAAATGGCAATTTAATCTTAGTAGAGCCCCGTGGTGGGGCGGACAGTTTGAACGTTTAGTTGGAATTGTGAAGCGGGCCTTTTATAAGGCCATTGAACAAGCATGTTTGACACTTAACGAGCTGGAAGAAGTACTTCTTGATGTGGAGGTTGCTCTTAACAACCGTCCTTTAAGGTATGTCGAGGATGATATTCAGTTACCACTGCTGGCCCCAAATGTCATGTTGCATAGGCATTCCAACCTGTTGCCCGAGGTTGATGTTGAGGAGATTGAAGGTTTGCCGTTGAGAAAAAGAGCCAGGTACCTTCGTCGATGCAAAATAGTGCTCTGGTCACGTTGGACTGGAGAATATGTGAGGAGTCTGAGAGAAAGATACAATCTCAAGCACAAGAGCAAGCAACTTACCGTTAATGTTGGAGATGTAGTGCTAATCCAGAGTGAAGATCGCAACCGTGGGAAGTGGAACCTTGGAGTCGTGGTAAATTTGAATATCGGTCGTGATGGAGTCGTGTGAGCAGCAAGGCTGAGAGCAGGAAAATCATATCTGGAGCGAGCAGTGCAGCAGTTGTGTCCCATGGAGTTATCCTGTGACAGAGGAGATGAGCAGCTCAGGCAGCCGTTGCAGCTGAACCCCAGAGCAAGAGCCTTCAACCCCAGACAAGCAGCTGTAGCAGCGGCAGAGCGTAGCAAGGCGATTGCAGAGGTTGAGCAGTATTAAACTGAACTGCCACCCTGTTGTTGTGATTACTACATGCTGGACATTTTACTTTTGTTTAGTTAAGCAGTCTCAGACAAGGAGCCGCATAGTTTCTATTTGCTTCAATTGACTGAATCAAATAGAGGGAGAGTGTCGAGACCCGAGTTTGTTTACTTAAATGTACTACCAGAAATTACATTTATTTTTCGAACGCCCAACGTGCGTGGAGGTTGGAACAGAGTGAGAGAGAGGACTAGAGAGAGTGTAGTAGGAAAATGGCGGAATAAAAATCTGTGAGGTTGTGCAAAGATTGTGACTTTAGATTATTCTTTACCGTGAGTGTTATTGTTGGGCGGACAATTCCCGACAGCCATGACAACCACAACTTCTAGTTACACATTAGCTGCATTACGACAATTAGTCATTTTGGTTTACCAGACCACACCGTAACTGTCAATGGTCCACAGTTCACCAGTAATGAATGTGAAACATTTCTACATTTGGACAATCTGCTTCACAGACAACGCTGGCGCATCCTTTAACAAATGGAAAAGTTTAACGTTATATAGGACAATTCAAGACCAAGACTTCACAGATGAAGATCAGTGATGATCCACTTCAAGTCAGGTTGGACAAGTTGCTTTTCATCCACAGGGCCACGCCTACAACGCTTGGAAAGTCATCTGCAGAGGTGAATCTCCGATCCAAGACAACATTTGACTCGCTGAGACAAAAGTTTACGAGAGACAAATCAACAAGTAAAGATCTTCCGAAAGAAATCAGACTTTCAAGCTGTTCTCAAACCAAATCAAGCCGTATATTTTGTCTGAAATTCTCTCAAAGGAGTGAAGTGGTTACCTGGAGTTATATTAAAACAAATCAGCCCTAGGAACTACGAGGCTAGTTCAAAGTTGATGATGTGTTTGGAAATGGCATTGTACGCAGATGAGACCTAGGTACATTCAAACCTTTATAATCTCGAGTAGAAGAAAAGAAATCCTATCCACAAAGACACCAACTACAACAGACGAGAAAATTCCAGCACTAACAAGCACCCCTGAACCGATTAGCAAGCCGATAAAAGTTTCAAAGTTCGGGTGGTTTACTGAAGTGATTGTACTAGAGCGGCTGGAATAAAGTATACAAGTACTCATTTGTGTTTTTTTTACCCTATTGGGTCATGGGTGAATTTTCTCTTTTTTCACACTAGCCTAAAGTTCCTGGTGAATACTATAATCACAAAAGACGTAATGCTTATTTTTTATTAGAGTAAAGGTTGGCTGTTCAAGGAACTCGACTCATCTGTATCATTGCCATCAGAAACCACCCAAGATGATGCTGTTGCTGGTTCAAGGATGAAGGTTTGTCTCACTTTGGTCTTTCTTTTGTATCTTTTCGCATAGGTTGTAATTGTGCCATTTGTTGGGTGTATTAGTTTATTGGTTGTTCATATTTTACGACTTCTTTACTTATCCAAGAAATGACCTCCATAAGATGGTGTTTAAATTGTTTGTTCACCAAGACATATGTTTGCAGTGTGTTGTAATTTGTGGGTTGCTCGAATTCTAAGGTGTACAGTTTGTAGAGCGTAAATTTTGCTGAGTGTACAGTTTGTAGGGTGTTCTGTTTGTAGGGTGTGTTGTTTGAATAGTATGCAGGTTGTACGGCCTACAGTTTGCAGGTTGAATAGTGTGCTACGCTTCAAGCGACTTTAGTTTAGTTTGTATATCTTCCTAGTGTATTTGTTATAATATTACTAATTTCTTATCTTGTACATGTACATACACAAGTAACAGGGCTGCCACGGTCGTTGGAAATCCTGGAAAGACCTGGAATTGGGGAAAAAAAACTCCAGGCCCTTGAAAGTCCTTGAGTTTGGGTTATGGTCCCTGGAAATCCCGGAATGAGCAAAAATTTTATTTTTTAATTTCCAAAAATAAATTAATAATAAAAATAAGCTGTTTGTTAAAATATTTTTGATGTGACAACATCCTAAAACAAAAACTGCGACTCTGAGAGGCTTGGTTTTTGTCCTGAAACAAATCGTTTAAAACTTTTTAATATAGCATGCGTGCTGTTGAACTGATTTTTGAAAAATATGTGTAAAGCATTCATGTTTCCTTTGATCGACAAGGGCTTGGATTTGCTCGAAAAGGTCCTGGAAAGTCCTAGAAAAGTCCTTGAATTTCACATCCAGTAAATAGCGGCAACCCTGTAGTAATATTATTACAAATACACTAGGAAAACACACTATTATTTTTTTCTTTAGTTTGTGAATGATGTTGAGTGGACATCAAAACGTTGATGCGTCTTTGGCTTTTATTGCAAATATAAAACTTAAATTTAAAAAATGAATACAAGTCAAAAGCAAACTATAATTATTGTGAATCTTGTGAAATTATGTAAAACACCACAATTTTGGCTACTGTGAGTTGTTTTCGTCTGGTTTGGACGACGCAGCAAATAAGGTTAGTGTTTGCCCCGAAACGCTCATTGACCTTTGTCACTTTTTGCCATCTTGGATTGAAAGCGAGGCTTACCGCCGGGCATAACAGACAAAGGGTTGCATCACATGGGAAATTTGACCCTCCTTGGTTGATATCGTAGAAATATTTACCAATATTCGGTCCAGATTTGGCTGAAAATGGGGAAACGAAAAATATTTGAATGTAGATGTAGAAGTAGGTGTAGATGAAGATGACGAAGTAGATGTAGATGATGATGAAGATGTAGGTGTAAATTAAAATGTAGATGTAGATATAGATGTTGGTGATGACGATAATGTAGATGTATTTTTGAATGTAAATGTAGATGTAGAAATGAAGATGTAGACATTGTAAGATGTAGATGTAGATATAGATGTTGGTGATGACGATAATGTAAATGTATTTTTGAATGTAAATGTAGATGTAGAAATGAAGATGTAGACATTGTAAGATGTGGATGAAGATATAGATGTTGGTGATGACGATAATGAAGATGTATTTTTGAATGTAAATGTAGATGTAGAAATGAAGGTGTAGACATTGTAAGATGTAGATGAAGATATAGATGTTGGTGATGAAGATAATGTAGATGTAGTTTTGGATGTAAATTTAATGTGGATGTAGACATGAAGATGTAGACATTGTAAGATGTAGATGTTGATGTTGGTGATGAAGATAATGTAGATGGAGTTTTGGATGTAAATTAAATATGGATGTAGACATGAAGATGTAGACATTTTAAGATGTAAATGTTGATGTTGGTGATGACGATAATGTAGATGGAATTTTGGATGTAAATGTAGATGTAGACATGAAGATGTAGACATTGTAAGATGTAGATATAGATGTCGGTGATGACGATAATGTAGATGGAGTTTTGGATGTAAATGTGGATGTAGACATAATGATGTAGATGTAGATGTAGATGTTGGTGATGATGATGATGATGATAATGTAGATGTAGTTTTGGATTTAAATGTAGATGTAGACATGAAGATGTAGACATTGTAAACAAAAGAAACTACGCTTTATCTTTTAGTACCAAAGCGCGATTCTAATGGAGAAGATACATTCCGTCATCGCGATTGATGATCGCACATTTTTTTTAAAAGATAAAGTATAGTTTTTAGCTGCTTTTGTTTTAAGAAAACATTTATAAGACATTCTTCAAAACATTTTTATCTCTTTCCCCTGAAGAAGGATATAGAAGGGTAGGCATTCCCAAGTACCGCAAAAGGTTTGGTTACCCCGTCCAACCTCGTTTTCAATCCAACATGGCGGAAGCATGACCAAGGTCGGTAGTAACAACTATAGCGACGAAACAAAAGTACATTGTTCGTTGCTCTTGATCTTTAAAGCTACAGTTTGCATGGGTAATCACCGATAAAAATAGAGAAAACAAACACGGCTGATAGATTGCATATCTGTAGGTGAATATCTCGGCAACCACGTGTAGTTTCAAACTGAATACTTAATTTTTAAAAGGTTTATTCAGTGAAATAGTGGGATATTTATCGTGTTTTTTATTTAAATGGCAATTTAAACAGACTGGCTTATATAGCGTTTGGCATAATTTATAAGCTTTTTTGTGGTTTTAGGAGCTACTGGAGGTGCGAGACAAAGAGACCATTAGCACGAGGCTCCTGACCATAGTTGGTCAGCGGCTTGCTCTAGCCATTTTGCATTCTCCGAATTCAAGTGAGAGTGTGAACAAGTTGTCGTGACTCCCCACTAATATGTGTAGCTGGATCAAGTCTCAGGTGAGAAACACTCGATGTAGCTTAGTAGGGCGAGGTTATAGAATACAGACATTGATTACGAAGCTCCAGTTACGTGCACACTATTTGAGTTGTCCTGTGCAACCTATACTACATCTGTCCCAGCAATGTTTGTACAGTATACTATATTGCTCCAGTTGACATAAACCATTTGAGTCATTTTGTGTCCTCTTTTCTACATCTGCCCCAGTTATATTTGAATATCATATCCCTTCAGTTATGTGCACACTATTTGAGTTGTCCTGTGGACCCCATAACTACATCTGTCCCAGCAATGTTTGTGCAGTATACTAAATTGCTCCAGTTGACATGAAACCATTTGAGTCACTTTGTGTACTCTTTTCTACATCTGCCCCAGTTTTGTCTGTGTGTCATATCCTTTCAGTTACGTACACACTATTTGAGTTGTCCTGTGTACCCTATAACTACATCTGCCCCAGCAGGCAATGTTTGCTCAGTATACTATATCGCTCCAAGTAACATGATACCATTTTGAGTTATTCCGTGTACCCTATACTACATCTTCCCCAGTTATGTTTGTATATTATATCCCTTCAGTTACGTGCACACGATTTGTGTTATCATGTGTCCCCTGGGTTTCGTACGGGTCGTGAAAAACCGAAAAGTCATGGAATTTTATAATATAATTTTTTTAGGCCCGGTAAATCATGGAGTTTCGATTAAGATAATGAAAAATCAATGAAATTTGATATAATTATAATTTAGGGTTGGGCCATCAGAGTTTGAGGACGGGGGTGGGGGCACAAAGTGCCTGCGGTCTATAACTTTCAACCAATTTAATTAGATTGAACGAAAATTGGCACAAGATAAGTTGGTCACAAGGCAAATTAATTGGTGTAGTTAAATTAACACTTTTCATCATAGTGACGTAATTATGACATCATGAATATGAAATTAGGTGCTGTCCAAAATTCAGCAGTCTTTAAACCGATATAAATCAAATTTGGCACAAGTATTTGTTTTTACAGGAAAAACAACTTGTCTGTGTCCTTACTGTTATTTTACATAAAATGACGTCATGGTGACGTCATGATGACGTCATTTTATACCATAGTGGAAAAATTGATTTTTATTGGAATCTACATTACTTTAGGTGAAAATAAAATGTCTGCATAACATATTATATAATAATAAGGCAATTATGCTCATTCCCGTCTTCTAAATTGTGTCAGAAAATTTGAGATTTATATTTTTCTCAAATATGAAAAATCAAGATGACGTCATCAATTGTGTCGTCATGATGACGTCACTGACTTAGACAGATACAAATTCATGATATGCATTTCAGGGTGATATACCAAACATATTACACGAATAAAACCTGAAACAACAACACTTAGAAACTTAAAATAAAATAAAAAAGTAATTAAAAAAGCTACCGTCAACAAATCCGTTACCATGGTAAAGGAGACTATCCCAATCAAAAAATTTTGCTATAATCATAAAGCCTGATAAAGTTTAGGAAAAGTCACAAAGTTTAGCCACTATCGCTTCAATAGCGCCAAAGTTATAATCAATTAAAATCAGAGCAGGCACTTTGTGTCCCCCCTCCCCCCTTCCCGTGTAAGATAGGGTTAATGGAATAAACAGCGAAATAAAATTGCAAACAGGATTTTCAATAAAATTTGACTGCCCTTTCAAGATCGTGTCTGATGTTGTTTCTGGTAGTCTGTTGATCCTTTTTAGCTGTGTTTTGGACATTTTAAGTGATTTTGTTGCCCTTTCCTTCACCTGTTATAGAAAAGAGAAAGGCTGACAACTTCGGTTGCAACCAAAATCAATTCAATCGAAAATTTATCCATTGTAATCCCCTCCAATGACTCCAAAATGAACACAACACCAAAGGATAATGATTTTCCTGTGAACACATTGCACTGACTCCATAAATAAAAAAATTTACCTAATCTTTTGCTCCATTTTCTTTTTCTTTTCACTCGAGTTTTTGATTCTCCAGATGTGTGATTCATCCATATATGACATCTAAGTTTTGTGACCTTGCCGGATGATTGGCTGCCTGTTGCCATGGTGCAATGCCATGGAATGCCATATCATTCCCTCGCCGGCAGTGGGTCATATTCAATGAGTACCAGTAGTATTCAGTAACCTGTTATATTTTTTCTCACAAATGACTTCTGATAATTTTCCAGAAATTTGCAAACAATTTGAAACTTGTATAATAAAAAGTATTTTGGGCAATTTTCAAATAACTCTTGTGAGGAGACTCAACTCTAAACACTTCGTATCAATAGACCACTTCACAGTTTCTGAAAGGTAACCAAGCTTCTACATGAAACCCAGGCGAAGATTAAGGTGGGACTTAACCTAAACATCTAATTCCTCCAAATGCCATTAATTTTGTAATATAATATCATTTTAGTGAATATAGTCAGCAATAGAGGCCAAAAAAATGTTTGTTTATTTTACTGTCTCTCTTAGCAACCAAGTGGGGCCCAATTGTTTACATTGTTAAGGGTTCACTTGAGAAAAAAAAACCTCCCATAAATTAAAGGAAAAACCTAGAAAATTGGCTGATATTAATGTTCATGTGGTGCTCTTTGGGATGAGCATAGAGTTTTACCTTAGTTCAAATCCTTGCAGAAAAATGAATTTTTGAAAAATGACTTTAAAAAATTGACTGAATAAGTCAGATGCACAAACATTTCAATCGCTCGGGAAAA
>JAOCNB020166000.1:0-10023 GCA_026546465.2 Palythoa caribaeorum | reverse complement strand
TTGGAGAACGGTATTGTTTGAGAATTATGTGTGCGGTATATTTATATCCACACACATACATACAGACACACATATACCTGCCGCTGGCTACAATGACAGCGGATTCAGTTTCTACAATCTTATCCTCAATATGATGATAAATATTCCAAAATGCGAATGTAGTTTTACTGTGTGTGTTGCTGGAGGTGCGACTTTTCATTCTCTCTCACTAGTATTTTTGAATATTTAATAACAAAACGAGGTTAACACTGTGCAAAATGAATCTGCAGCCATTTAAATCAGCGGCAACTGGGAATGTGAAACTGGTCAATTCCAGCCCAAAGCAAGCTTTCAGAACAGCAACATGGATTAAAAACTTAACCCTGGGTTAGCACCGATCGGGTTTTGTCGAACCGGGACCAGTATGTTTGCCATTCTATCATTTTTTGGCCTAGAAGTCGGTATATGGCGCGTGAAAATTGTCGGCATGTACTGCTTGCCCAAAATGATCGAAATACAGGATTGAAACGTAACTAACCGTTCAAAAAATTGTTACGGCGGAGAAGGAATCTTCCATTGATGCTACATATCAATCAGGAAGGGAAATCACGTCATCGTCATTCATTTCGGGAAAAAAAACGAGCGTTTCTGTGCGTACCGGAGGAAGACTAATGTTTGAACGAGCTTATTGATTGGTTGAGGGTTGAGGTTAGCTTTATTTTGGTCTTTTTCATTGGTTCAAACTGCATGTACGTCATGCATCAGACACACCTTCGGTACATACGGGATCCAATTAAAAAATTCTTTTGAACCAATAGAAATGCAGGTTTAACTACGTTATCACAGCCTATTGCAAAGTTGTCCCCAGTCTCCATGGACATTTTAGCCTTTTCAGATTTCCGGTGTAGAAATTTATTTCTTCACCTAAATTTCATTTGAAATAAGTACACAATTTTTTCTTCATATGCACTTTAAAAAATTAGTCGTAGACTGGATACTTTTAAGGGTTTACAGAGGAGTTTGTTAGTGAAAATGAACTACGAAAAGCAGACTGTCCAACCATCAGGGTATGGTAAATCGGGAAACGTTTTCGAGTAGCGAAGGCGCAAACAACTAGGGGGTTCTAGGGTATGATTACCCACAAAATATTGAAATCTTAACGCTCAGAAAAATCATCCAGTTGCTCATCGTGCAAATAGATTTACATGGTTAATAGTTTCGTTTAAGTTGTACTAATTTATACCACGTAATACCAAGTTTAAAAACAAATTTGTTAATTACACATTCAGGAAGAATAGTTCCTTGTTTCTAGTCGCACATAAAGGTTAGTGTAACAATTAGGGGGGAAAGCTTTAGTCTAGTTTAGAACCTACGAATAAAGCGATGATTCTTGTCGTAATTTGTCATGTTATCTTTACCAGGGTTCCCGCCAGTGCTGAAAAAGTCTTGATTTTGATTTCTTATTCGTAAGGCATTAAAAAGGGCTCAAATATACCCACGTTTATAGTTAAAATCTTTATGAGATTTAAACAAGTAAAGATAAAATCAAAACTTTTCTTTTTAGCTGCTTATAGTTTTAATAAGATAAGGTAAGTTAAACGACAATATAACATTTAAATCATGCAATGTATTCCCAACATTTTACCTTGAGGCTGTGTAACCGGTCATTGAGCAAGAATAGCTCATTAGAGCTTGAATCTTTCAATATCTCAAATTCCTGTCGTTCGTTAGCCGGTTTAGTAGCTCGTTTTCCGTGAGAATTTCCAAGTATCCTAAACAACTGTTTCTTATGTAATATCAGTATGTTATCAGCCTCAATTATATCTCAGTTAAGTAGATTAATGTTCTATCTTTAAATCTTCCATCCTAGAATCTTCTTTTCCTCTTCAAAGACAATTTGTTCACATTTTAGAAAGAAGACACTGAAGAGCGCGCATTGTCTATAAACTTTTTCGTCCACAAACTCAAGTTGTTGTATAAACATCTTCTATATTAAGTTAATAATACTATCTCAGAAACTTTCGTTTTAGCTTATATAAATCTTTCAAACCATCAACTGTACTGTCATTTTAAGGTTTATATTTATTAAAAACATAACAAGTAGGTGATGATAAATCAGTGGATGCATGTTGTTCCAATAAATATCTCATAATGAATACAAAGATTTTAATGAAAAGCTTGCTCTTCTTCTATTTATATGACTTCTATAGTCATTTGAAAACTGTTCTCTCAGCAGCGCAACGCTAAAAAAAGAAGTCTTATAAGTAGAAGATGAACAAGCTAAAAACGAGGATAATATATATTCTTTATTTCAGTTTGAAATAAATAGCAGCTAAACAGGCTTTTACCAAATCCAAAATCTTTATATCAAAATATAATGGAATTCACTGAGAATTCAAGCAGTAATTTCAACAATTTTGCGTCTTTGTTGGTCGCTAGCATTTCAGTAACTTGTGCATGCGCCGTGCGGTTTCAGAAATTTGAACAGCAAAGAGACAATTTCAGGTTGGTTTCTGCTACATATAGCTACATATAAACGGAAAAAACAATTGATGTCCATTTGCAGTCAGCGCCGTTAACAAAGCGACCTGCCCCAAAAGACATACTTCGTGTCTAGTGCAAAAAAAAAATACTGAGCTGTCAGTTAGCGGTTCACCGTAGCAGGTGTCCCAATTAATAAGGAGCAAATTTGAATGAGACCAGTTGAATGAGACGACAATTTGAAAGGATTCAATCCAAAGTAAACCCAATCCTTTAGGATATGGCGCCAGTTTTCTAATCTATTTTCTTACATTATTTTATAACGTATTTTTAGATTTCACGTTTACATTCGGTTGCGGAAAGCTTATATAGACTTTCCGGCAGTATTGCGCATTACTCACCTTCAGAAATGTTTGACAATTAAAATAGGATCTCCTATACCACAATCCTTTACTTAACTCCTTGTCAGTAGAACATGTATGCACTCCTAGTCAATGCTGTCAGTTTGTGTCACTTATGTAAACGAAATAATTAGGCCAGCATATGTCTTTAGTTTTAGCAGCACTTAACCCTTTTGTTCTGAGTTTTCAAAAACCCAAATTAGTAAACTTTATAAAGTCGTCAACCTAATTTGGAACGTGTTGAAGCAAAGAATATTTACTTAATCGATCTTTCAAGACAAGCAAAATGATTTATCAGTTTATAGCTGATTGGAAAGTTAGAAAGTAGTGAATAACACTTATATATAATGAATAACACGTATTTTGTCAGGCTAAAGTAAAAGCTCCCGTGCACTTGCAAAAGGACTCATTGATAAACACAATAGATATAAATGTGCTGCAAACACATTACAAAGGATAAAGTTTGTAGAAAGATGCACAGTTTGAAATTTAGGCCAGGATTCTACGAATCTTACCTCTACATTATCCTATACCGGCTGTCGACACGCAAACATTTCCGTCAAACCTCCGTTTGCACGCACTGTGCACGTGCAATTTTTTTCCCGCTACACTGTATGCAATAAAAAAATATTTTGAAACTTTCAATACTCCTAAAACATAGAAAAGCGTATGCTAAAGTATTTAAAAAAAACCTTTAAAATTATGCCTGAAAGTCTAACCGATAAGCTGAAGAAAAGATAATTTTAATAAATAGAAAATCCCCTAATGGAGATAATAGTATTAAACTAAGAGTATTATTGGCTTTAGATAATTTTCCGAGTAACAAGTAGACCGGTCAACGTCAGTGAAATGCAGAAAGGTGCTAATTGCGATATTGTTATACCGTCAATCTCATTGGCTAAATATTGAAAACTGACCATATCTTCATCAACTAGCATTTTTTTTTCTTTTTGGTTCACTCGTTCATTTCCTTCTTGTGGAAATTAAACTTTTCTCAGTTTAGATTTTAAAAAAAATACCTACTACTATGGTGAACATAGGAAATTCTTGGCTTTTGTTTTGGAGTCTTATGATCGTATAAAGCATTGTTACACACAAAAAAACATTGCTTTTAACTTTAAAGTATAAATTACATTTTATATATATTTCAAAAACATGTGGTGCACATGTTGATGTGGAAAAAGCGAAATGCCGCTAAACAATAAAACATAGATAAAAAAAGGAGATTGACATTTTTCTTCAAATTTTGGTGGTCGTAACAGATTTCTTAAGCTCAGGTAAAAATTACAACTTTGCATCAAGTCTGCGGCAACTTACAATTACTTACGTTTTTTTAAAAAATTATTACAATGTTAACCGGCTGGTAAACAATTTTCTGTGTCATCACCTTCGGCTTGAACTAAAATCCAATGAGAAAGGCTTGTTGTTTTAATTTCTGAGATGGTTTTCATTTGTTTCGTGTGACCTTTGATCTTTTTTGTCCCTTGAAATATTTACACATCCGGATAGAATTTACAATATAACTAAGTGGAGAGAAATCACATTAAAACATACTTAACCTGTGATTGAATTGTTTGTACTTATAAGTTCTTTCAGCTACCCGTTGTTCTAGAATTTTCTTTGTTAATTTTGTAGTTAACTCCTTAGTAAATAAACGTCCTACAAATTCTTTAAAATATTGCGTGAAACAGAATCAAGATTTTTTGCTTCAAAAACGCAGAAGGAAACCCTATATTTTCTTTTCCTTATTCGGACATCAAATCAATATCTTTTACCAGAAAATTCAAGAGTCCTTTATAAAATATATTTTTAAAGTAATTAATCTCAATTACTATTTTTAAAAACTAGATTGGTTGCGTTTGCCAACATTAATTAGTACACACTTAAGTCTCAAGTTGTGAGAAAAAGCCAAAGAAATCGAAAGTTCTTTGACCTGCATAAAACTTAACCTCCATTTACTAAGTAGAAGCTGCAATATAAAGTGTCAACAGAGATATATCTTGAAAACCAATGGGTTTAATCTTTAATAGTATATGTTTTTCTAATCAAAAGTATTTGTTTTAGCTCTGTTGTATTTTTTGTCAATTCTTATTCGCATGCAAACACGCATTTTTTTAATAAGAGCCAGTAAACGGCTTTCGTCGAGGATCATTGTTCTTAAGGCCTTTAATCAGACTCCGTAAAGTTACATGAGCCTAAATTATTTTGATCGGCTGAATTGTTTCAAAATCCGAGATTATCAAATTCACTGAATTCAGCCAAAGCACGAAATGCACATGGAGTCGACGTCTTAGCTTGAAGCGCGTTTTACTCTCCAAGTCGCCATTTTGGATTCTCCTATTAAAATTGATTGGCGCGTGCTATGTGGTCTAAAATTATGTTATTATAACTTAAGCATTTGATTCGGCTCATGTGAGGATCGGTGTTTGAATCAAAGCCGGTTCACAGGTGCTATTCTCGGCTGAGCCAGGCGCCGGGAAGAACAGCTGAGCCGAGAAATCGCCGTTCCGAATTGATTTAGACGCCGTACTTGGCATGAATTTAATTTACCTAATTCGATCAGTTCGGCTTTATGTAGAATAAGAATCTGTAATGTGACTCACTTTATACACAAATTGAGCCATTGTTCTAGGCCAGCGCCAAACGTCCAACTTCACATGTGCCGCTCTTAATGCAAATGAGGAAGAACAATAGAATTTTGCTCATTAGCAGTCGGCACATGTGAAGTTCGAAGTTTGGTCCTGACCTTAAAAATTGTTTCTTATTTCTACACCATTGAAAATCATAGATGCCTTCAGAATTTGGATTCTGATCACGTTGACCAGGTTGACTCACTTGACTTTGCTTTTGAAACGTCTTGAAACAAAACGTCGGAACATTCTGTATTTGTAAACTACAATAAATGAGCCATGTTTTAATATAATTTGCTCTCTGCGTAACTTTTCATTTACATCTCGAAGCAAAGCTCGATAATCAAAAGTATTTTACTTAATACTGTTCTATTTGAGAACATTTAAGCCTCGTTCTTATAAAATTGTTCTTTTCAACAAATGCTTATACTACATATATATTAAAACCAACACCTAAAACAATTCCATTCTGATTTTCAGGCTCTGATTTGGTAGTTTTTTTCAAATGTAAATTTATAGTTTACAAATTTTGCTCTCTCCATTTGCTGTATCTCTTCGTCACACTTGAAACACTTCATATGTTTATGAGAAGTGTAACTATCTATACAGTATTCTTGGTCATTAAACCACACGTTAAACTTTTAGATAAGAACCGGCTTCAAATTCAATGGGCCACTTAGGCTGGTAAAAGATTTAGCTTTTTTTATTGGCCATTTCCACTTAATTTTACGTTTAAAGTCGTCCGACCGACACAAATTTTTTGAAATTTGCAAAATTGAAACAGTTATTAATGCACGTAAATAACATGCTGATAAAGTTAATTTAATTTTATGGTAAATCACAATTCTTCTCCAAGAGAATATATTTATAACTGAAAAATGCTGTACATAATTTATTTCAATTTCTATTTCACGAGTGGGACAACTGAACCCATGCGGTCCGGACACTGATTTATGCGAACCAGTTGTTTTGTTTCAAATGAGCATTTACGCTACAAAGGAATAGATTTATGATAAAGAATAACACTGTACGTTAAAATAAAGGGACATATCGAAAATATTAAGCACGCAAAAGACTAAATAGCCGATTTTCCCCCCTCTTTTTTATAAACGTTTGATCGACCCTATGTTTTTTCTAGAAAACGACTGTATTAACATAAAAACAAGTGGAGATAGCCTTAAATTTTTAGAAGTGAAGATTGTCTTTTTAGCTTTTTTCAAGCTGTTATGTTTTTTAGCAAATAAATCTTTGCCAAGTTGTTGGCGTGCATCGTTCAGTTGTCTTTGTGGCTAAATCAGCAGTTCAGTGGAGTATCATGGAGTCACGCAAACCCTTCTGCTTTTTCAACAAATGTTCGCCATCTGTGTGTAATCAGATGGATGTCAAGGTGCTAAAATTAGCTGGCAAAGAAGGCGTGATCCCACATTCACGAAATTCTTGAATTTCTACCACTGTATACTGAGTGGCAATCAATCAATCTCAACCTTTATGACTCTAATTTATACCTTTATGACCAATGAAAATATATCTGTTTTTGGCTGGTGACATCGGAAACAAGTTCGCGACAAATGTCCTCCATCATCTGATGGTTTAAACTTTTAAAATGCCTTCCGCACAGCGGAAATCAGACAATTTGCGGTGACAAAGGTGTAAAGTGCTCGTTCAGCAAGAGATTACATAAAACAATTTTTAGAGGAAACACACGAAAGATAAGGTAGCTGTGTATTTACATCGAAAACTAAGTGATAAAAAGTATGAAGTCCGGCAGTTGTAGTGAGAGCTGCTCACCAGTCGAAATGGCTGTGCATAATCAAAACTCAAAGTTTCGCGGACTTTCAACAAGTTCCGACTCTAGTTCAAGTTCTTGCTCAGTTTCAGCGTCTTCTCCAAATTCTGGGAGCTCGCGTTCAAGTTGCGAAAGCACAGGAAGCACAAGTCCATCAACATCGGGGACAGTTTACGGCGACACAGATCCGCTCGAATTCGCGTGTTCTCCTGACCACTACCACATTGCAACAGTCGCGAAAAAAGCTCGAGAAAGACGAAGAAACTCTCTCGCTCCCCGCAGGACGAATTTAGTGCCTCGGCCGTCGAGAAATGCCAAGTCTTTGGAAATAGCAGAAACTGTTGTCTCAGAAGGTGTAATGGTTACAACGCTTTGTTCAACAGAATTATGACTTTGTGATAATTTGTGTGTGAAGAGTGTGTTTCAATAACGGTTCATTGAGCTGCGAAAGCGTTCTACTAAATCGTAACATTAACAAAGACAACAGCTTGGTTCTCCCGCTGGCTCCTTATAAAGTAGCAACACAAAATCTTAAAGGATGTACAAGCTCAACTTCGAAACGTTTGATTGTATCAATTCACAGCGCCAGGGATTGAAGTGGGAACATGACACAAAATCTATCTTTTTAAAACAAAATTGTGCATTGGAATTGAAGTCGGTTTGTATTGAAAACTCGCCAGATGGAGCATATGCGAAATCATTTTTTTTTTGTCTCTGCTATTTGCGCGTGTGGAAAAAACTAGAACTAATGTAGTTACTATAATTTGCACGGCTTATTGTGACCTTTATACGCCAATAATCATTTAGATGAAAAGCTAACTTTAGTCCAGATTCGCTAGAAAGGTAAGGACCAACAGATTTTTTCGCTAAGTACACTGAATGTTTTTCGACACTTCACTTAACCTAGGCGGGTGTACTTAAGCAAAGTTCATTTATCTAGAGAAAACCTATATGTTAATAACTCTATCGTCGATTAGAAGAATAAAACGAGCAATTCTTGCCCTTGTGTTTATGAACTTCAGTAGTTTTGAAACAGAAGAATCTAAAAATTTGAGTTGCCATTATAGATGTTAAGGTCTTTCATTGCCTCTCTAAAAGTGCTTTTTTTAAAAAAATTCTTAAGTAAACAAAACTGGGAAGCTTTTTGTCGCATTAGAAAATTCTATTGCCTACGCTATGTCTGGCATTAGAATTAAAGTTCTTGCTTACGCTTTGATCTGTGTTAGTCAGAAAGAGTAGATTTGTAAAACGTTTGGAAACTGGAGCACCTAAAATGTTTTATTAAACTTAATTGCTGCTATTAACCCTTTCAACTCCAGGCGGTTTATCAACATCTTTTTTCTCCTTACATAATTGGTACAAAATAATACATTTTGTAATAAGAAATAAGGGATTGATCAGTTAAACTTCGGCAGTGTCGTGGACAGTTTGTTATTTTGTCGGTTTATTGACAATGTTTTTCCCTTTAAGATTACTATGGCGCATGATTAACACTAGCTTAAACTTAAAGTGCTGTGCATTTTATATAAATTTTACGCTCTGCTCCATCAAAAATTTACAAGATATTTGATGTACTGTCAACCGATGGCGATAGGCAATATTTTGACGTAATTAAATTGCTCTGTGGACACAAGAGAATTCATTTTTAATACATCGGGAAGCCGAACCAGAATCTTTTTTTACGTTGTACTTAATTTTTGGGCAAATTTGAGCCTTGTTGTTGTTAAACTGTTCTTATAAAATTAATGCTGTAAACTATTTGTCGTGTTTAGTGTTTAAACAACAGTTCAAGACAGTTGATCAATGTAATCCCCATATTTTACTGACTAGCGAAGAAGTCGTTGAAAGAGACTAACACAAACACATGTAGGAGTACATGCTTTTTTTATAAGAACCAATTAAATTTTGATTTGTCTCATTTAATCTTTTTGTGTTTTAAAACTGTATTGCTTAGTTAAAGTATGAATTTCAGTTAAGTTTCTACATAAAATGTTTTCCTAGTTGTCCAGCCTCAGTATGAACTAGTTTATAAATTGTTCTTCAACTTTAGCTAATATTCTTATAAGGTTGTTCGTATAAAAAATGAATGTAACACTAACACTAACTGTTTTCAAAAGAAAACTAGAGGCGATACAGGTTTTGATCTACAGACTACAATTTAAAGAAAATGAAACCCAATATAGTGAATATTTTAACAAAAGCATAGCTGCATTGCTGTCTTTAGCCGGATATCAGTAAAAAAACAACGCACAGTTAAACTTCCTGAAGTGGTATTGATAGACACAAAGGATTTCCTACCGACAAACCACTTAAGATAGAGTCACAACGTCTCAACTAGAGACACACTGAAATAGAGCTGATAAATAGAACTTTTCATCTGTCTCGATATAAAAAACCGAATGCCAAATTCACCATCTGTTTCTAAATTGCATTTCCAAAAACTAGCATGCTTTGGAAATATTTTTAGTCCATATTATCCGATAAAAAGCTCTCAGATAAGTGATTTTGTTAGATGCATTTTTTATAAAACAAAAAGTACCCCCCCTCGCCCTCCCCCCCAGGAGTTGGAGGAGCCTGACTTTTGATACGTCAACATTGAAAACATCTTAATGTCGCTGAATAAACAAATTACCAACCTCGGGTTTGTATTCTGATACACGCTTTTTTTGTAAGAACAACGAGGCTCAAATTTGCCAAAATCTAAGAACAATTTAAGAACAAGCTCAGGCTGAGGCTTGATAACTAG
>JAOCNB020165960.1:0-10023 GCA_026546465.2 Palythoa caribaeorum | reverse complement strand
ATTCAAAAATAAGCGGCGGTCAAACGTAAAGTAACCGGCGGAACTCCGCCGGTCGCCGGCTTGTTTTGAAAGCCCTGCTAGGAGTTTGGGATGGCCATGGGGCTTGGGCTTCCAAGGGAGAAGTTTTCATTGAAAAATTTGAAATATTGAGGTGCCTACAATGATTTTTCTTTATTTTAACAATTAAAATCGATCCCATACATGTATTACAAAGACAACTTGGGTCTCAGTCTTTGTTCTATCAAACTGTGATCTGAGTTGATGGAACTAGTGATATTATAGGTAAATCTTTGTTTATATTATTTGCTATAATTATTAGCATAAGTAGCTCTCTTTGTAATTTAGATACGGATTGATTAATACTAAGTACTATTTGAGAATACTTAATATTAAAAGAGTTTTCCAAAATAAATCTATTCTGACAAAAATGAGAATGATATGTAAAATACTATTTTTGTGACACGATTTTAAATATTATTGGAAATTTTGCAAAGATTGTAAGAACTAATTGACAGTTTTGCCACTCAGTTGTTTTACATTTTTTGAAAACCAATATCTTCTTAAAAAACTGCATGTATATATGAAACGGAGTTTTTGTCGCTAACCTCACTTTCAATGCTTTTCTGTTAAGCTTGATTCCTTTATATTTTTGTTCTTTCTTAATATAAAGCTTTATTATAATGAAGCAGAATGTAAACAATGACGTTGGTAAAGGCTCGTCTATAAAATAAGATCACCTTTTCAGTACGTACTGTACCTTTACCTTTAAAATGTTATTTTAATTGTTTAACAGGCGGCTGCCCAACAACTGGCACGAGGTAAGGTCTTGTAATTATTACAAATTATGTTCAACTGTGAGGCCTTTCAAGGCCAGAACTTTTGAAAGAGACTGGACGTTCAGACATGGAAATGTTTTCTGGTTGGTTCAGTTTCAACGAAAGCTTGTTTACATAATTATTTGAATAGACGCTACCCCTGATTAAGGCCCACCCTCAACTAAGTACCACATTTGGGACAAAAAGTTAATAAGCACCACCCTCAAATAAGCACTGTAGTGCTGATGCAGCATTTATTCGAGGAATTCCACATGTAACTAAAAAACCCACTGAATAATGATGTATCAAAGCAGCAATGGAAATTTCTTTGCATCAGAAGTGATGTTTTTCAGCTCAAAACCTTCATAATTATTTTCACTTGTTGCCTTTAAAAACTGTTCTCTACACCATTTTTGCGGTGTGTGGTTCTGTTGTGAACACTGTGAACTGGGCTGGCACACGAAAGAATTCAAAGAGAAATCATTTAGTTGCTGCATCCAATTTTGAATAAGTGCTGCCTCAAAATAGGTGCCGCATCTGATACATGAAAACTTCAGTAAGCACTGTGGTGTTTATTCGAGTAAATATGGTATATTGGTTGCATAAAGCTACAACTGTGTTTGGATAAAATTAGTAAGTGAAGCTCCAGTTTATATCACTCTCTGTATGCCATATCATAAAACAGCCATAATTTACTATAGTCCTATAAAAGAAATTTATGTACCACAAATGAGCGCTTATGGTTAATGAAGTGTACTGAAGTTTCCAATCAGTGTCGATATTTTCATTTGTATGTTACAATACCTTGGGCAAAACTGTATTCTTCTCTCAGGCGTTCAAACTTAAAATTTTTAGCAATCTTTTGTAGATTTATTTCTCTATTGTTAAAAACGCTTTCAACCCTTATCCTGTTAAGCCCAGTTTCACATACACCAAGAATATTTCAGTTTTTGAACAGTTGGTTGAAATCCTACAAAGTGATCATTCATTTTGTTTGTCTCGAAATGTAGATACCGTATTTGCTTGTGTATAAGTCGAGGTTTTGAGACGAGAAAATCGGCTTAAAAAACTGACCTCGAATTATACATGGAAAAAATATAAAGTGACAAACTTAAAAAAAAGTATTGATTTTGGACCAAAAATGGAGCTCGACTTATACACTGTATCGACCTATACACAAGCAAATAGTGTATTCAGAAAATGTGTGTTGTATCATGAAATTCAGAGGTTAGTAGTTTTTGCAAGTTTGATATCAACGGACTCTTGAAAACTCAGCAGGAAGAGTTAGTTAATGGCTGTACACTGTGTAGCTGCAGTTGGTATGAGTTAAAAGCTAAATCCTTTTACGAGCCTAAGTGGCCCATTGGAGCTGGTGCTTATCTCCGGTTTCTGTAGTGTTAAGTGGATGAGAGTCATTGATTCCCCCTGGATGGGACACTAATCCATTGCAGGTCAGCCCCCAGCAGAAGCTGGTACTCATTTTACTGACCTTGAGAGGATGGAAAGCTGAGTTAACTTTGGCGGAAAAGAAGGTCTCACAAATTTTCAACACTTGGCTTAGCTGGGGGTCAAACCTGGGACCTTGTGGTTAAAAGGCAGAGATCTTACCATTGCACCAACCATGCCGCCGTTAGTCGGTATGAGTACATATCAGTTAACTTTTCTGTTTCTTCAAACTGCAGAAAAAGAAGAACAAGCTAGGGCTGCCAACAAGAACATGGTAAGACTTAGATATACCTGATACATTATTCATATATTCGTACGAGAATTTAAACTTACCATTGCACTTATATTTGACATATATACTTACAGGATTTTTGTCAGGTTTTTATTGATACTAACTTCTTTGCTCATAACAGATAGTTTTTTTTTCAAATCGATGGTTAATCAGTGCTGTAAACTTTTTTTACTTTCAATATAACTTTTTGTACAACTGCTTCTATTCACATGGTTACTGTCTATTACTCACTCATTCAGATACATTGCAAATTACATGCCATTGAAACATGTTTTTTTTAATGCACAACAGAATAGCAAGAGGCAGCAGCAACAGCAGCAAAGAACAGATCAACAACAGTACCCTCGAGAAATACCCCCACGCTTTCAGAAAAGACTAAAGCAACAACAGCAATCACAGATGCAGTCGTTATCTCAGTCAGGTCAAATTCAACAGAGTCAATCAGTTCAACTACAGAAACCCACCACCAAATTACAACCAGCAGGTATTGTAAATAGAGTGCAAGATTTTGTTTTCGATTTTGTTTTTAACAGTTCAAAATTGAGTTGCTTTCAAGAAAATAATCTAGATTATATGCAAGCAGACAGTCGGTGTAAATTTCTATGAAGTTTCTATTCCATTTAGCCTGTATCAAAAAACATGATCAAAAACAGCTCGATGCTGTCCTCCTTATGTTTCAAATGCTGTTACAAAATAACTTCGGAAAATATTTTAAGAGGAATAGCACGGACAGGGCGCTGTTTTTACTTAGCTGTGTTTTTTTTTTGTTTTCTCAACAGTTGCTAAGAAGAAAGATCCAAACCGCTTTGCATCCAAAGAATATGCTGGCCTTGTGGATGAAGTTCATGATGGGGGTTGGTCAGAGGGACCATCCGGCAAAGGATCTGGATGGGGAAATTCTCTAGAAAATTGGGACAATGATGAAAAATGGGGTTCTGTGGACAGATCATGGGGTGGAAAGGAAGGTGTTTGGGATAAGGTTGTTTATGATGAAACTGATAATGACTCTTGGCCCACAGTTGGCATTAAAGGAACAGTAGGAGACTCAGGAAAGATGAACACGACAAATTCTTCTGAAAAGAGCAAAGTTGCTAATGTGGATGGATCTTTTACACCCTCTGGTACCTCCAAACTGAGCTCAGACTCTTCTAAAAACAATTCAGATAATTCAAATGAACAGAAATTGCCAAGCTCTGGATCAGGTTGGCAAGGTACAGTGTATCCAACTTCATCAGAAAACTGGGATATTGCGGATGAATCTCTAGACCAAGCACTTGATGCAGCTGAAACTATTAGAGGCTTAGGTTCAGGGTGGGGTGGGGCTCATTCGGGGGGACTAGGAGGTATTATAGGCACTAATTACAGTTCAGCAAACCAGCAGAAAGATCCATCACTTGCAAAAAATCCTTCTGTCACTGACTCTTCAAACACATGGGATAGTGAATCATTAAATAATTCAGAATCTCAAGGATGGAGTAAAACTCCTGGAAAAGGACCAAAAACAAAACCGAATGAAACAACATCTGTGTCATCAGCTTCTTCTAGTCTTTCATCATCCTGGGGAGGAACACCTGCTGACAGTTCTTCAGGATGGTCTAACTCTTCTGTGAATTCTAAACGATCAAACCCAGATCAGCCGAAATGGGGCACTGTATCTTCATCTAACAGCACAAGCACGCAATCTGTTACTACTGTGTCTAAAAGTTTAGATCAGAAATCGGGTGAATCATCTACAAAGACTGAATTGTCTTCGGGGTGGGGGGACTTGCCTGGAGCATCAAACTGGGGGACTGTGTCTAATGACGTCACAGGCACGTCTTGTTGGGACAGTGCTGGTATCTCCAGTGCCGTAAAAAATGAAAAGAATGAATGGAAATCTGGTAGTGAAAAAGTAACTGGTTGGCTCGAGTCAGGAGGAACCTCGTCTGATGTTGCTAGTTCAGAATGGGGACAAACAAGGGACCAGGATGAAGGCAGTGAAGGATCATGGGACGGGTGGACTACAGCATCTAAACGCAATAAGGTCTGTACAGTATCAACGTCAAATTTCTGCTACAGTTGTGTCTGTTTACTTTAGAGATATGTATGCCGTACTTGTTTTGGGGATATTCATAACTTCATCTGTTCACCATTTAAATGGCTCAATAATGGCATAATTTGATTAGTTTCATTGTTTGTTGTATCAGAGCGCAAAGGTAAAGCAAGGCTGCAAATAATTTTTCTAGTTCTCCAGACATATGACTGGCCAAAGGTACATTTGACCGGACATTTCACAAGGCTGGCCGGACATACTTATTTAAAGATTTAAGATGGAGGAAATTTTGCCCGGTCTTTTGTCCGCCTAGAGTCAGCTTTTGGCGGACATTTGGCCACTTTTGCCGGTCATTCGTCCGATGTCCGGCCGTTATTTGCAGCCTTGGACATGTCATAAATATTTCCTGTATTTGCATAAATCTTCAGCTTGGAGATTCATGGGTTTGATTCCCGTTGGGGACTCAGAAGTTTTTTCTTCTGAGAAAAAGCTTGTGTCAATACGAACATTTTTTCTATTTTCTGTATTATTATCTATATTACGTACCAGGGTTCTCACTATCGCTTATAAGTATGTGATTGCGTTAGCCAATCAGATTGTCGGATGCCTTATTTATTTTAATAATTATACAGTTCTTAAAACGTTTCCTACAATAGTCTCGATGCCGTTACATAAAATTTTTTACAAGATTATGATTAAAAATAATTATAATTATTCAAAACGTTTTTAAAAAGGTGTGTCTTGAGCCTAGTTTTAGAAGAATCTAGGGTCTCAGAATATTTTATAGAATCAGACAGTTTATTCCAAAGCCTTGGACAGGCGCACGCAAAAAATCTATCGCCATAAAGAAGTTCTTGATCTCGGGACGTACAGATTGATAGAACCCGAGGAACGAAGGGTGCGGGAGGGTTTATAGAGGGTTAACAGATTTTTTAGCTAATCAGGAACCAAACCATGAAGTACTTTAAAAGTTTTAAGTGATTTCTAACAATAAGCTATTTCAAAAAGACAGCTGAATGAGTCCTGTAATTACCACCACGCACGTAACAAGAGTATACTCGATTCTCTTCCTTTTCGGCCCGAATTATTATAATTTTTAACTATAATAAAAGATAGGCGGATGTTCGAGGTGAAATACAATGTCTGGGTTTTATATCAATAGGTGTTTTTACATCAGAGCTTGAATTTTGCAGAGCTAAGTTTGAGCTCAGCTAAGATTTTTTGCTTAGCCGTTTTACCTGAGTAACTATCAATGGCCTCTAATCAACTGAGAGTGAATCGCACGTGCAATTATTATTCATGTTGGGGCAACTTGTTGATTTAGACCATTTGAATTTGGTTGCAACATGGAGCAAATTCATGAAACTTTTGGCGTTGACCCTTTTTGATACTTGTAATTTGATTAAAGATACATTAGAACAAAGTGATAATTAATGACGCTTTTTATACAAGAACCAGTAAATTTTGCCGAGGCTCATTGTTCTAAATTTTTTGGCAATTTCAGCCTCAATCTGTTCTTAATTTGCTCTTATTTCTGTGAGCGGTTTTTAATGAAGAAAAAACAAAATAAAACAAGGTATTGGAAAGTATAAAAACACCTTTCGCCACACATGTATTGTACGGCCGAATTTCGAGGCGAACTACCTCCATTGTTTGTGAAACAGTCTTACGGCGAATCTTTTTATGTTTTATACTGTATCGCTAAGTTTTAGTCAATTTTCTGCCACAAAAACGTCCTTAGTTATCAAGCCTCAGCCTGAGCTTGTTCTTAAATTGTTTATAAATTTTGGCAAATTTGAGCCTCATTGTTCTTAGAAAGTTGTTCTTATAAAAAAAATAGCGTGTCCGTCGTTTTCACCTAAGCGTAGACACGTGAGAAAAAAAACATGTTCCAATTGGGTGCAAACATGATATGTTTGACAGTCGAACATTTGAAGTTTATAGACGTTAACCAAACTCTCACGCGATATTGTTTGGTGTACTTGTGTACTGTAGAACGATTTATACGATACCTTTCACATAGTTCTTTTATTGGACACGTAGCTGCCATCTGAATTACCTCATTTCTGAAATCCTTGGATAGAGGAATGGCCGATTTGAAGTTGCAGCCGTATTTGTTAATTGAAAACTTTCCAACAAATTCCTAATTATCGGCGCGAGATTTTGCTTAACGAATGTAAACTTCAAATATTCGGCTATAACAAGCATTTCATGTTTGCATCCATTTAAAACATGTTTTTTTTTCTCACGTGTTCAAGCTTAGGTGAAAACGACAGTAGAAAACCACTTTCTGGCCGAGTTGAATATGTTTTTTATTGATGACACGTCATTAGTCATAGTAATGGCTGAGTGTTCAACTGACGGCTCCTCAAGGTTCTGCAGCCTGGGCTTGTTCTTATAAATTGGCAAATTTTAAGCCTCGTTGTTCTTGTAAAGTTGAAGTAAGTGACTCAAATTTTTAAGGGGGGATTAAAGTCACATTTTAGGCAAGTGAACAAGAATTTGGAAAGGAAAAGGTTTGAGAACGGATGCAAAACCGTGGCTCCCAACAGATACAAGGTGTAGCTTTGATTAACAGACGGTTTGGCAATCCTTCCATTCAATATCAACTCCAAAGAAAAATTAAAACACTTCTAAAATTCTCTAAACTGATTTCTCTAAAAACAGCTTTTCGCCAACAATTTTTTCGCCGCTTAAACCTCATCGAAAAATCTGCAAATATTAATTACGAGTTCTTCTCATTTACCGATTTACGCGTTGAATGATAGGAATTGGAAGTTTCCAATTATTCACTAAGATATTTGTCAATATGTCTCGAAATTTGACAAAAATGATGTGTTCGACCTATACTTCCTTTTTAATGATGGCGGTCTGCAGCGTTGCTGAACCTCGAGACGGAGGTTTGGCCATTGTTTCAGTATTGCAGCATTTTATGGCTGAGCTCCACAGCTTTCCAAAGGTTACGAAAGAAACATTTTTTTTTCAGTTCAGTTTTTGGTTACTCGGTTCCCGATAACGGCTTTCTATTTTAGGAAAGAAAGACGAAAAACGGCTCATTACGACTAAGTCTATCACATTTCTTCCACTTTGAGCAGGTGTTTTTAAAATTTAAGTCAGTTGTGAATAGTTTTTACATTGGAAAAGTAAAAGAGAAGTTTTTTTTGAAAAAACATAAGTCTTTGAAAAATGATATGACTGTTTTTACTTAATACGCAAAAAACATATTGACCGAATCTTTACTGCTATTTAGGCAAAGTTGGCGAATCTAAAATTATACGCCGGCTTCAAAGAAAAAAAAATGCTAACACTATAACAGATGTATAACAAAAGTTCCACTGAAAAAAGCCTATTTATAATAAATTGCAAAGCACAAAAGGAAAATATGATTACATTTATAGTTTGAAAAAAAAAAAAATTCATTCCACTGCATGTGATATCCTGTTTGGAAAACTATAATTAAATTTTACTTTGTTTTTTAGACAAAATCTGTTATGTGCACTGTTCTTGGATTGTGTGAACTCGAGTTTATAAATACTGTTAGTTGGCATCAAGTTATCATTTAGTTTCAGTAGTTCTCCGCTACATTTTAAGCTGTTTTTTCTTTAGTTTTTCCTAAACATTAGAATAGTTCAAATATACTTCACTTACCTTGGAGTTGAAAATGTCTTTCTCTTCCCGTATAAAAGGATGTGAAATGCCAAGTTTTTATCAGCGTCTGCAGGGGAACTTCCTCAGCCGGTCTGCTTTTGAGCTTGGAAGAAACTAAACTCATACCGAGTTGTTATCAACTTTTGTCACTTCTCTCGAAAACATCCATCTATAGTTAAGATATAGAAAAGAGATTTATCAAATCAAACCTTCTGTTGAAAACCGCAACAACGTCAGTTGTGTTTCATAAAATTAGTCGAATGAAATTTGCTTCAAATCTTGGTTAAAGTTTACTCAAGGGAGATTTGTTTGCGAGTTGATTGCTTTCTAATATGATACAGGCTTTTTTAAAATAAGAACCAGTAAATTTTGCCGAGGCTCGTTGTTCTTAATGTTTTTGGCGATTTCAGCCTACGTTTGTTTTTAATTTGTTCTTATTTCCGTGAGTGGTTTTTAATGAAGAAAAAACAAAATAAAACAAGGTATTGGAAAATGAAACGCCTTGCGCCACACACGTATTGCACGGCTGAATTTAGAGACGAACTACCTTCATTGTTTGTGGAGCAGTCTTTACGGTGAATCTTTTTATGTTTTATGCTATATCGCTAAGTTTTAGTCAATTTTGAACCACAAAACTTTCCTAGTTATTAATCCTCAGCCTGAGCTTGTTCTTAAATTGTTCTTAAATTTTGGCAAATTTGAGCCTCGTTTGTTCTTATAAAGTTGTTCTTATAAAAAAGAGTGTAACCAAGTTGAGTTTTAAAATTATTCTAGATTTTTATGGCTTCTTGTTGTACTTTCAAAACGTCGGTTATTCTGTAAACACTCATCGCTTAGCTTTGCTTCTTTCCACACGTGAAAGCTCTGGTTAGCCTGGTCAACTTTAGAAATATTCTCTATTTGTGGAGTACACTTATGCAGAAACAAAGCCTGTGAAAATTAAATCTTTTTAATTATGTATTTCAAAAATTGCACTCACAGACGTTTTGGTGAAGATGTATGACACCAGTGCAATGATAGTTATCACTGTTCGGATCCATCTACTCTGAAACCTCTTCTTTAAAAATTCCGGCATGGTGTAGATCTATAAGAAATCAAAAATAAATTATGAAATATTTTCTGAAACAGTAACTTATTACAAAGTTCTCCAAGTAACAGACAAAAAGATACAGTGGCCCATGTACGACATGAGCTCAAACCGTTTTAAAGTAAAATTATTTTACTCCGAAAATACGAGCTGTGTGTTTGCAGAGATTTACAACTCGCATTTTTACTGCAAACGCAAAACTTAAATTTTTGGAGCAAAATTATCAAACCCAATAATAATTCATGAAACGTTAACAAAAGAAATCAAACCGTGAAGAGCATCTTTAAATTTCTTAAAGATCTTTTCCATATTGGGATGTGATAAAACTTAAAATTTCTTGGCCAGATGAATGTCCTTTATGGGCCACCATAAAAAGGCCATAAGGAGGAATTTTTAATCTTATTTTTGGTATCTTTGATGGGATTTTGGAATTTTTTCTGTCCGTATGTCTCTGTTTGCATTTCAAAATTCCCAATTTCCTTGATCGCTATACGAGGAAAACGCATAAATATTTTTAGAATTTTATAGAGGTATAAAAAATGCATAAAAAGTGGTCTTTCTTAGAGACACCGTCCACTAACTATGCCTCTGTTAGGGGCTGTTTTTTAGGATCTTTCATTACATTAGTAAACGTCGGTTGGTCGACTTCTAACCCATATCGCAGCCAGTAGCTGAATTACTAGGGTTTTACAATAATGTTGGG
>JAOCNB020165921.1:0-10023 GCA_026546465.2 Palythoa caribaeorum | reverse complement strand
ATTTGAGAAATGGATTGAAAAGCTTGAGATTCACTGCAACTTGGGAGTGATTCAAAAGACTGCGTTGTTTGGAACAGCAAGGATCTTGCGGAAAGTACTGGAGTTTTGAGAAAAAGGGGGTAAATGCTGTTAGCCGATGGTCATTTGTTATGTCCCGCCTATCAGCATAAAAATCGGCGATAACAACAGCCAGACACACAGTGTGGAAAATGAGATAATAATAATAATGTTATTTTAACCGCAATGTCCCGCAGGTTCGATCCCCGGCTCAGCCCAGCGTTGAACATTTGTGTGACTTTCTTTTCCGCCATAGTTGACTCAGCTTTCCATCCTCCCGGGGTCGGTAAAATGGTACCAGCTTCTGCTAGGGACTAACCTGCGATGGATTAGTGTCCCGTACGGGGAGAGTCAATGACTCTCATCCGCTAAACACTACACAAACCGGGAGATAAGCACCGGCTCCAATGGGCCACTTAGACTCGTAAAAGAAGCTTAGCTTAATATTATTTTAATGGCCAATATATCTCATAGCTATAGTAGTAGTTATGCAATGCTTTCGAGTGAGACAGAAACATGCCACGCGCCTTGTAATTTATTTTCATTTATAATAACGAATTGAAGAATGAAAAGAAAGCAAATTTTAAGCGTAAGTTATTTTTTAGCTCAATAAGCACCTGTAGTCTGCAATGAATTGTAAATAGCTTTTTATTAATAATTGTTGTCACGTCTCCTTTATTCTTTCTATGTAAATTATTGTGCAAATCACCATATATTTAGATTATTTTCAGACTATTATATTCAAAATAAGCCAGTAGCTAACTAAGTATTTGAGTTAGACTGTTTCAATTAACCTATGCCGTCAAATATGTAAAACGTATCTTTTTTGTCTTTTCTAAAACGCGTTTAACCAGTGGCATCAACAATAAATTTTGAATCCTGAATCTGGAAGAACTAAATCCGCACTTATTATGTGCTAACGAGCACTGGATCATTTGAATTGAAATAATTGCAATCATTTAGTTCGGATTAAAAAGGCGACGAGCGCTATGCTACTTTTACGTAAAGCATCTTTCCAACGGGAAGCCCAGATGGAACACTATCGGTTGGATACCGCCAAACGCACAACGGTCTCCCAGGTCTCTCATAGTTCATTAATCAGTCCTTAAACTCCAAGTTGGAGCATGGGCCATCAACAAAGGCTCTACAACGTCTCCTCTTCTGTGCCAACTGTTCTAATTCCCTCTAATTCATCCCCATTGCATTCATCTCGCGATCTTTTTCGGTATTCCTCCTCCAGGTGTTGTTCGGGCGGCCCCTTCTTTTGCCTTGCGGGTTCCATCGTACAGCTTATCTGGTGATGTAAATTGATGGCCTACCCAACACCATTTTTGTGTTCCGACCTGTCTGTCCATGGCTAACTGTTCTTATCTTGGTGACTCGTATCTGTCCAGTGGATATTTAGATTCCAGCTCAGTTAGTGATTTAAGTACCTTTGTATCTGCTTCTTGGCCTTTGTTTATTATTCGCCATGTTACTGCTCCATATAATAAGACTGATTTTACGTTCGAGTTAAATAATCGTTGCTGTTGATTTGAAAGAAGATCTCCAGATCCTCTTTAGTGAGTTGAAGGTCACTGGTGCCGGCTGCTTTACCATTTTTTAGTTTCTTAACTGCATTTTTGATCCCGGTTCTAGATGGTATTAATTCACTGCTAACAGGTGTTCCGCCTCTGGTATTTTGACTCCTCTTCAGGTGGAGGTCTATTTAGGACCTCACTGAAGTTCTCTACCCATCTTTTCAGCTGCTCTTCTATGGTCGTCAGGATGTCCCCCTGTTTGTCCTTGATCGTATAACTGGAGTGGCGAAATTTCGCGGCTGGCTTCTTTGTAGTATGGTAGAGGTATCTCATATTCCCTTTTGCTGCTGCCTTCTTGGATTTATTTGCCAAACTTTCAATATAGCATCTTTTGTCATTTCTTGTACTCCTTCTCACCGCTTGATGGAATACGGTATACTCCTTCTGGACCTGAAGTTTTTTTCAGCATGTGTTCTGCAATTATTCGCCGTTCTTTTGCCTTCTTTGTATCCTGTACTTTACCCAGAGTCTCCACTGATATCCACTTTTTATGCCTTTTTTGTTTCTTCCCCAACGTTTCTTCGCAAGAGTTATCCACGAATTCTTCAGTTGTTGCCCCTTAGTCTTCAATGCCCTCCAAGGCCTGGAAACGGTTCTTGAAGTTGCTCTGGAATGCTTCTGCTATATATGGATCTTTTAGGTGATCAACGTTATAATTGTCTCTAATATCATTCTGTACGTAACACCTTTTCAGCTTCAACCTCAGGGTCACTACCAACAGATGGTGGTCGCTACGAGCTTCCGCTCCTCTCCTGACCCTGACGTACTACTATTGATTATTTATTCAGTTAGCTCTGTTAAAAAGTTAACATTTTAAAAACTACATACACAGAGTTATGAGCAGCTCAATGACAGGTTGACAGTTGATATCAACTCAGAAAAGAATTGTGTTCTGTGTAAATTAACGACATATTTGAGACTTAGAACTTAGTAAATACGATCACACATCTAAATTTCATAAACGTAAAACCTGAACTTACCCATGTTTGTTATCAAACCTGATGTAGTGTTTGTGCCGTCCATTGTAGCGCACGAACCGGAGGCACGTGTGTCGGTGGAACTGATTTATTGCTTTCATCAAATTGCTGCGAATGTGACCTGAGGTAACAAGCACACAATGTATTGAAACAAATGAGCATCATCATCATTATCATCATCATCACCGTCACCATCACCATCACCACCACCACCATAACCATCACTGTCGTTATCGCTATCACCATCATCATCACCATTAGTACTGTCACCGTATCGTCACAAACTCCTCTATCACCATCACATCCATCACTATCACAATCACCCTCGACATCGAAATCGACATCAACATCAACATCGACATCACCATTACCATCACCATCACCATTATCGTCATCGTCATTGGAATAGAGCCAGAATCATGCATCAACTTTCCATCACGTTTTGTATAAATCAAACTGACAATATTTAATATTTTTCATTTCCACAAATCACTCACTTCCCTGTTTCTACATCCCGAGTCAAACAATAAAAACCTAAGACTTAATAAAAGAGTCAAATGTCAACTATCAAGTAACTAATAAAGAAAAAAAGTGTGAGCACCCGCAAACGCTTGCACGCCCGCTGTTCCCATTTGTAAGTTTACACAGATATTCAAGATAGATAGTCTAATGGTCAAAAACACTGAGAGAGAGTGTCCGGTTCATGCAATGATTGTGTGTTTTGTACAGCTTTAAGTTGTTTAGTTTAAATAGAAACCTTCATCAACCTCTAATATCTGTAGTCGAGTCTATATTATGTACACCATACAGTAGATTTTTAAACTGGAAGTAACAAGAATTTGGCAGAAAAAAGTAACTGCTTGACTACAACCTTCGTGAAAGTTAAAAAAGATGTCTAGTAAAAATCATACTTAAAGGAATGGTTCTAAGTCTCCGTCCACACGTATCCGGATATTTTTAGTCCGCAAAGAAAAAGTTCCGGATTCAAAAATATCCGGATAAGTGTGAAGAAGGCATAAGAATCATGAATCAGTTTAAGAGAATGAGTCTAAGACTTAACACTTACTCATGTGTCTTGGAACATAATATGGGATTATTCGTGTCATCCAAAGCCTTTTCTTCGCTCGTATTGCGTTTCGTTTGAAAACGCCTCTCTTATTCTCTTCTATCATCTTTTTTAGTTCAGGATCAAGAATAATGTCCCCCTGGTAAAGTTCAAGATGTTTCTCTGAAAGTCAAAAACAGTTATTGTTAAGACAAAGCTGAGTTACTTTAACAAACACACAATTTTCCCTCAATCTGACGTTTGACTCTTCAGACCGTTTCGCGATAAATGGTTTAAAACCCCATTCAAACTCTCCTCTATTTGTGGTTTTCCTATTTGAACTGTGGACGAAACAAAACTGTCTAAGTATTCAATATAGGACTAGGGTAGATGTTTTATAGATAATAAACGTAAAAAAGTTAAAGGTAAATAAGCTATATTTAACGAGGGTAGCACGTAACAGTGTTCACGTGAGACTGATAAACTTGTGGCCCTCGATGCGCACTTTATTAGCCCATGTTACGAAGTAGCAACATGTTTTTTTTTAAGTTTTATCATAGTTTTATTATTATACAATATAAACATCTTCCAAACTGGGAATCAGTCGCCAAATTTAGTAAAAACATTGTCAAGCACTTGGTAACAAACATCTGGTTACGACTATATTAGTTAGACTAAAATTTGGGAAGAAAAACTTTTTTAATAGTTGCTTAATGAATATCGACTGGTTCCTGAAGGTGCTTTTTGCATTTCGTTTTCATGTGGAATTTTTACCTTCAATGTTAACTTTTTCTATATTAGAAAAAACGTTTCCTTGTTCTGTCTTGTTTCTGGATGCTTCCCGCTTGCGCTGATGCGCGGCATTAACAGCCAAAATCCTACCGTGGACAGTTTCGTAATCTGCATTAAAAGAGAAATAACAAATACTGAGTGTAGCCAATAATGAAGTTGAGAAAATAAACGGAAGTTCCTTAAAAATACATAAGGGAACATTCATTATTTATGGATGGGAGAGGGGAGCGGGTTATGAGGAGATTCATCTTAAATATCAGCAATAAAATAGACGAGTCAAAAAACAATATTATCCCCTAACAAGCAATGTAAACATTCACAGCCATCCACTTTCCCAAGAAACGAAAAGTGAAACTTGTCTTGAAAACAAAAAAAGTGTGTTTTAATTTACATTGAACTTAAGTAATAATTTAAAACTACTACAGAACTTATATATATATAGCGCAAAATATTATAATGATTAGCGTGTGGTCAAAACAGAGTTTTCCATTATTGATACATTTGACTTGGTATTTGAAGAAACTGTATTCTATTGCAAAGTGCGACGACTTGTTGAATATACCAGTATATACGCAACTGCAATTTCTAAAAAGAACAATCAAAAACCGTTAAAATATTTTTAAAAGCATGACAAACAAGTTATAATATATTTGCGTTATAAGAATGGTCTTCCATTACAGACAATCTTACAATGTCAAATGATTACAATTACTGGCAGCGTCGTTAACTGAATGCTATTGGAAATCCGAAGTATTGTACTGTGTCTGTGAGATAAATGGTTGTAATGCTCATTTTACGTAGGATTTAGAGATCTCAGCCGAGTAAGTTTGTCGTTTTTGGCATCGCACCTCAATACATAACACTGAAATAAGGAAGAAAAACAAAGATAGCTAACATCGGTGAAATCTCACAAGATTTGGGGCTTTGAAGACGTTTGCAACTTGAATACAGCCATTAGTCAGCGTAAAAATCTTATTTGGTTGTCTGTATTTGTTATTTATTTGTTCGTCTTTCTACATTGCAATTTGAAATTACCTTTATTTGCGATTTCCAAGATTTCTTTGTCTTCCAATTCTTCTGTTCCTAAAAAATTGTTAAAAATAAGGATATCATACATGAATATTTTCTCAGGGGAAAGAAATGTTTTTGCGCTTTTTAGATTAATGCTTGAATAGAGCGCGTGACTCAGTGAGAGAAGCAGAGAAGAAAAATTTTGTTTTCCTAGAAAATCACCGTAAATCTTTTCCGTGGTCAAAAGAATTAATGCTCTTTCAGTTTTCACATCAGTCTGCAAGTGTCCAAGGAAGCTCGCTGTTTATACTGGGTATTATATTTTGCATTTAATGTCAGTGTTGGTAACTATGAAGGCTGCTAGTGTTGTAAGATTATTTGTATACCATAATGGAACATAAAATCCTTAACTTGTCAGAAATAAAACTATGATTACTTTCAAATCACAGTTTAATTACGAGCGCTTTTAAAAAAAAATGGTTCCACTTTCGTAAGATAGCTTGGCAACGCATATAGTTTCGCGAAAGTAGGTGTAACATTTTCTAGGCTTACTTTAAGTATTATTATAGTCTATTGTATAGTTATATAGTTTTATTTTACCGCACCACAAAGCAAAAGGTTAGGCCCAGTTTATATGGACAAATGTTGTTCTGGCCAGCTAAGGAGAGTCTCAAACTGATATCAGCCCATCTACGGTCAGCGAAAGCGAGTCAGGACTCGACGTACCCGGGTACCCCTCCTTACTAAGTTTGTGTTGTACATTTGAACCGTTTGACAAAGGGGGTAGAGAAAGGGTGAGGGGGGGGGGATATAAGATCCGCCGATTTGCGCAAATTTTCTGTTAATCCGCCGACCCGGACAAATTTTTTGGCCAATTCGGAAACCGTCATATTTTTGGCCTAAACAAAGACAAACGTCATCTACTAAGCAAGGCTTTGATAGCCTACGCTGTACCAATTTCATTCATCCATTTCGTTTTATACAGATGCAAACAGGATGAGATATACCGAATAATATAGTTTGCATGTTTCACAGCCTGCTTGGTCTTCTAAAACCGAACCGTCGCATCTGAGAGGTCAGTAAATCCGCTAGAATGACGCTTTAAATTCAAATCCGCATCGTTATGTATTTTGCTTCCCAAATACGCTTCAACTTTTGTTGAAGTCCGAAATCGGAATTAATTTTTTGGCCAAATCGGTGGATCGGTAGACACTCTTATCACCTCCTCCCCTTTCCTTTAACGGGTTGACAAAGAAATGTAGAAAAATATTAGCTCGCAAAGATTTTCTCGGGTATTTAGGTAACACTTCTACCCAGGAATTATTTTTTTCTACTGATAGCGCGAAGTCGGTGCACAGATAATGGCTAAGTGCTAACTTTAAACGGGCCTCTTTTTTGCCGCATAAACAATCCCTGAAATTAACCCGTTTAAGAGGGCATCACCCTTAGCTGGAGCTGCTTATTACATATAGCTAAGCTAAATTCTTTCACAAGCCTGGCCCATTGAAGCCGGTGCTTATCTCAGGTTTCTGTAGTGTTAAGAGGATGCGAGTCATTGACTCCCCCTGGACGAGACGCTAATCTGTCGCAGGTTATCCTCCAGTGGAGGCTGATGCTCATTTTCCCGACCTCATGAGGATGGAAAGCTGAGTTAACTTTGATGGAGACGAAGGTCAAACAAATTTCATATCTCGGCAGGGCCGGGAACCGCCTGTGGCTGGAATATAGGAGGACACTTATTACAAAATTAGCATAAAGTTGTGCACTTGGTTTATTGCCATAAGATGTGTCAGGAAGATTTTGAATATCAAAAGAAACGGGATGAAGATCACAGACTAGAACTCTCATTTACCAAACTTATATTGAATGGAACATGCACCGAGTATTGGGTTTGCGCGCGGCCATCACTCGCGCCTCCCAACTCTACGACCCGGGCCGGGATCGACTCCTTGGATCCGCACGTGAGATTCTCCATCTTAGTATGACTCAGAGGGTTTTTCTCCGGGTACTCCGGTTTTCCTTCCTCTTCAAAATTGACTTTCACCCCAAGATTTCAGCCGTCGAGCGATTAAAACATTAGACTCTGGCTAGGAAGATTGTTTTGCTCTCGCTTCACACCAAAATCAAATTTTATAGAATCTTTAATTTACCGCAAATATTTTGGAACTCGAAAATCGACAAATTTATGAAACTATCTTCATTTTTGTATTTTCTTTAAAAATTGTTTCCATTTTTACACGCTGTAATATCTTAAGCCTAAATCTATTTTGTTTGAAGTACAAATTATTTAAACCAATCCTCAAAAATTTGACTGATTCTAGTGAAGACGATTCAGCCATAAGAGGAACACGAAACCCTTTTGCGTTTGCAGCTGGATAGCGTGGTATTACGTGGTAATTTCACAAACTTCAACAAAAGAAGGGATTTTTATACTTATGATGGTCAATGCATACTTTGGGAACAAAAGTGGCTTTAATAAACCTTGGTTTGATGAACAGTTTTTGACAGTTTTAATACGCTTACATTTTCAGTTGAAGACTCCACAAAAAAAAAACTCTGCGTGCGTTTTACTCCTTTTGAAAGCCTTTAATAAAATGTACTGAGAACTGTTCTCAAAAGATGTTAAAGACTAAAGACAAAAGTCCTGTTAGGTTGTCGACAAAAAAGTTAATAAGAATGATAATAGATTGAAAGGAGAACAGTTTGGTATATGAAATTGTCAACCTTGTTGAACTTTTACTTCTTTTGAATTCGAAAATATAGAAAAAAATATTCATCAAAACTGAAAGAAGAACGATTGGTTGTTGCTATTGTAAACTTTGGACATTCGAGGAAGAAACGTTTAAACGGCAAAATGGATAAAAAACATCTAAATAAGAAATAATAGTGTTTGGAACTAAACTAGCCAAAATTGAAAGAATTACTTTTTGTCCAATTGTCTCAAAGGGTTAAGTGTTTAATTCAGTGTTAATCCGGATTTTAAGATTCTATTCTTTAGTTGCCTTTTGTAGAAACTATGATGCACTGATAAAAGAGTGGTTACTAAAATTATTAAGGAAAACCTGAAATAACAGCTGACACAATTGATAAGAACTCGACAAGTCATGCACGAGAAAATGCATCACCGAACCCCTATGTTGTGCAATTTTGTGTGTTGTTGGAGTTAAAATATTTCTAGTACAAAATAACACCTACCTTGAGACGCTGTCAAGTGAATTGAGTCACGTTGCAGTTTATTTGGAGCTGGGCTTGAAACTGAACAATTCAAAGTCAAAAAAAATAAAATAACGCCAAAAGTGATGATCTCCATCATTTTTCTTAAAAACACCATGTAATTTCTCCTTCAATGGGTTTGTGGAAAAATGGTGGCATCGTTGCTCTTTTTATATAATGCACATCGTCAATAATATATTTGATCTGTGATTGGCTCCTAAAGCTGACATTTTTTAACAAAAGCGACGCTTAATTAAGTATAAATGTAATTGCTACACACTGTCTTATAGCAAATGAAAATAATTTTGAAATTGATTCCTTAAATTAGTTTTCGAAAAAAAGTGTTTTAAACGCTATCATTGTAATACATCCTAGTTTAAAACCGTTTCTTTGAGAGGAAGTAATAAACACTTAAAATCTAGCAAATTCCACTCAAAATAGCTGTGAGATTCCGTTTGTTTAGTTTATCAAAAAATATATACATGCGTTCCTTATGCCTTTATGGCTTTCAAGTGTGTAAAAGGCCTCGCCCCACATATCTATGTGAAACGTTTGTAGAAAGATCCGATATACACTCAAAATATACAAGACATAAAAACAGATTGAAGTCCACCTTTGGTCAGCGAACCTTTCATTATAGAGCGGTAACAGCTTGGAATTCAATGTTAATAGTTTTAATATTTTAACTTCTTCATGATTTAATAGTCAATGTAATATAACTCTGAAGAGCCCTGTAGGGGAGGAGCGCTAGCCAATCACAGCACACATAAATTATTGACCATGTGCCTGTAATAAAACAGGAAATGATGCCACCATTTTTTCCACAAACCCATTCAAGGCGGAGAAATTAAATGGTGTTTTTAGGGAAAAAATTGAGATCGTTACCGTTTGGCGTTGTGACTTTTTTTTTACTCTGAATATAATTGGTCAGATTCAAGTCTAGTCGGTTCCAAATAAACTGCAACACGACTCAATTCACTTGACAGCCTCCCAACGTAGGTGTTATTTTGAAATACAAACGTATTAAATCCAACAAAACACAAAATTGCACAACACAAAAAGGTCATTAGACGAAGTTTCTGTTAGGATTAATGCCTGTTGAGGCATGTGCTAGTGCATTAGCTTGTCGACTAGTTTCTTATAACTTGTTTTAGCTAATATTTCAGGTTTTCCATAATGATTTTAACCACTCTATCATTAGTGTATCATAGTTTCTACAAAAAGCAATACAATCTTAAAATCCGGATTAATCCTGGATTAAATACTTATCATTTTTAGACAATTGGACAAAAAGTAATTCTTTCATTTTTGGCTCTTTTAAATCCAAACAACATTATTCATTATTTGG
>JAOCNB020165887.1:0-10023 GCA_026546465.2 Palythoa caribaeorum | reverse complement strand
ATGAGTACCAGCTTCTGCTGGGGGCTAACCTGCGATGGATTAGTGTCCCGTCCAGGGGGAGTCAATGATTCTCATCCACTTAACACTACAGAAACCGGGGATAAGCACCGGCTCCATGGGCCACTTAGGCTCCTAAAAGGATTTAGCTAGCTTAGCTTAGCTCTTTTTTATAGCACTGTACTTTTTCCAAAGATTGTTAGTGTAAGTTTTTAGACGTGGCAATAAATTAAAATAATTTTCATTTTTGATTCCAGTAGCCCTTCAGTTGGAGCGTCCACATGAACAAAGCGGATCCCCTCCCCACCACAGATGTTATTCTTAGAAACGTGTACATTGCAAATGAGGCGATGTGCGGGCACAAAGTGAATAAGAGAAGATAAGAGAAGATGAACGCTCCTTGTAATGAGCTCCTGGCCTTGTCTACTACTGAGTTGGGGTCAAGGTGAATAGGAGAAGATGAACGCTCCTTGTAATGAGCTCCTGGCCTTGTCTACTACTGAGTTGGGGTCAAGGTGAATAGGATAAGATGAACGTTCCTTGTAATGAGCTCCTGGCCTTGTCTACTACTGAGTTGGGGTCAAGGTGAACAAGGAATGATTAACGCTCTTTGTAATGGGCTCCTCGTTTTGTCTATTGGTGTTTTGGGGACAAGATCAATTGGGGAAGATTAACGCTCCTAGTAATAGGCTCCTGTGTCAGTCACTGGCCAATCTTACGGCTACTCTAGATAATTAGGACGATCGCACAAAACGATCTAACGTACTTTTCTAACCTTGACCTACACAAAAAATGATATGACAGATATGACAGGATTTGATCATGTACCAAGAAATTCCAAAATCAGTCGCGTTAACAAATGAACAAAAAAATTTGTTTTAATACAGGAAGAATAAATGAAACATGCCTAAATATTAAAATAAACTATCGTTAATGATATCCTTAGCAGATCTGTAAAAAACAAGATATGAGTTCATTATAATTTCTCCAGGATTTCTTTTTGGATGTGGGTCTTTGCCTCTAAACAGTCCAAAGTAATTCACCCTATTCTTCTCTCCCTCAGTCATTTGATCCGTCACGTCCACCACCCACGGGACAACATCTTGTCCCGGACACCACCCATCCCTCCCATACAACCACGTGCCGTGTTCATTAGGTTCCACTCCCTTCGCAACTCTCTGAGCACAACCTGTAGCAGTTGCCGCATTCTTAAATACACGAACATTAGCGTGACCATTAAAGATGAAATGGTGCGATGTCACGCAAAACTCTGCACATCCGTGATCATCACTACCGTGACCAGTTATTGTTGCTACGAGTTTGGCTCTCTTAGTCCAGTCAGGAACGCTAAAATGGAGCGGCGAATACCGTTTGTTGTAGTTCTTATCAAACTTGCCCCCTTGAAAGAGTTTTATAATTTTGTAAGGCACCACATTCGCGTCCTGTTGCTTTCCGCTGTAATGATGCTTGGAATCTAAAGAAAAAAGACACGAAATATAAACGAAATCATCAACTTACCACCAACTGGGAATCATCAGATGGAAGTGAACTGCCGCGAGTTACTAGGAACCTTACGCAACGAGGACGGTGACGCAAACGACGACGACTCAGAAAAAATATATTTCTGATTCGCTTTTTACTTCTTTCTGGGTGTCAACAGTGTTTTGTTTTCTCCGCCTTCAGCATTGTGAAGAGAAAACCACTGAATGTTCCTCCTTGAAGGTAAGTAAAAACTGAGAACATTTTTATTATCAAGTCCCTGTAGTCACCAGAACTCCAAAAAAGGTCTTTTCACGTTCTGTATATAGCAACAACTACGTGCAGGTGCTCAGCTCGATGCATTCCAACGTGCAGTTAACTGTATTTACTATTGTTCTTTACTGCCGTTGTCGGCGTTTTTGTCCTCACTGCGTAAGATCTATTAACAGACATAAAACATGGTCCGTTGTCCTGTTAATGCAGAGGTCTGTTTTTATGTCATTCTCAGGAATGAAGCAATATTGAAGTGAAAATGAAGTAATTACAAGTGAAGATATACGTTGAATGGATTCTCAACTGCTTACATGTCCAATACACACGAAATGAGCCGGACCGACAATTTAAGCTTTGTTCGGCCGACTCAATCAAAGCCAGGTCGTGAAACTATGGTAAAAGTAAAATTGATATCAAAATCAAAGTTGTTTGGGGCGCATTAACCGGTCAACATGTAAAAAGTTGATCCGACTCTGTGAGGGGAAGATCAAAGTTGACTGGATTTGGTATTAAGCTATCGATTGCTTCAATAAAATACAAGGCAGAAACAACTTTAGCAGCTAGCTAAGTTTAACGGCTGTGGCCCTTAGGGAAAAACTTGAACATCACTGAAGGGCGTTCGGAGGGTATGACAGTTGCGGTAAGCTCATATTTTTTTTAAAAATATATGTACAAAGGTACAAAGGGGAAATTGGACAAAGGGATCACTAAGTCTAAGATTTTATAGGGGAAGGGATCAATCATATACTTTAACAAGTACATTCGAGCTTTAGGTAAAACGGCAAAGCATCGAGATTGGGAATGCACAACGACAATGGTGCACATTTTGTTTCCTACTTCTTTTTAGTCTTTGTACCTTTTTCGACTTTCGTTTTATTTTCTTTGTGGGAGTGTGCTTCGATAACAAATGATAGACGGTCTGGTCTTTACAAAATCGAAAATAAGTCAATTTTGCCCCTTCGAGTAGTCAAACGTTTCCAACTGTTTCAAAATGGCAAACTAATTATCATCTAGGCCCATCTACACGAAGGCGCTTGCTGTTCACACGAAAGCGTTTTCACATGTATATTTTCATCGATTACATATTTTTGTCCCGTTCACAAGAAAATGATCCGTAAACGCTCTATTTTCAAAACGGTTTCCGAAGTAACTATTGTAACACGCTTACCTATCGACTTCGTGTGTACACTCGTGAATGCTTATTTTTCTAAACGGTAGTTCATGTAACTCTTTTCCAATCCTTTTTGAGCAAGGAAAACGAAAATGGCCGAGAATGTAATATAAATAATAATCATAATAATAACAACTATCATAATCATAATATAATAATGGCTTTATTTCTGCTTTCTATTCTCATGGCTCTTCATCGGAAATAATCTATAAAAGTTTAGTAGAAATCTAATCACCATCTATCACAAATGCTGTAATCTGATTGGCTACCGTACTCAGTCTATGGTCAGTGTCCGAGGGACGCAAACAACAAATCCAATATGGCGCCTTCTTCCCGGTTTTTGGACGTTTCCGAAGACGATTTGAAGCTACTAGTCGACAAAGCAGTTCCAGATAAAAAAAGGCAACAATAAAAATAAATATGGTGTAAAAATTTGCTTGAAGCATTAATTCAACAAGTTTCACTTGAATAGTCGAACAAGCAAAAACTACCTCATCAACATCTGTGTTTGAACTAAATTAAAACATTCTTTACCAAAATAGTATCGTTGTATCTTTCTTCTTTAGAGATTTCTTCTTAAATAATTAGAATACTTGCTCTCTCTTTCTGTCGACATGTTTTGCATCATCATCATTCTATCAGCTCGTATCTTAATTGTTAAATATAAAATGTAAGTGTAATATCGTCACTGCGCATGCTCAATAATGCCCATGATCAATAAGGCCGTTTGAGTGTTGTGTGTGTCTTTCTCAAGTGTACTGTGAGCCTTTCTCAAGTGCACTGTGTGCCTTTCTCAAAAGTACTGTGCATGTGCCTTTCTCAAGTGTACTGTGTGCCTTTCTCAAGTGTACTGTGTGCCTTTCTCAAGTGTACTGTGTGCCTTTCTCAAGTATACTGTGTGGCTTTCTCAAGTGCACTGTGTTCCTTTCTCAAGTGTACTGTGTGCCTTTGTCATGTGTACTGTGTGCCTTTCTCAAGTGTACTGTTTAGTTGTTTATAAAGCGTCTTGGTGTGGGCGTGGCCTTAAATGTATCTTAGGACTGACACTCAAGAAAATATCTTACATTTGATATGGTCCGAGAACCTTATACTGAGTGATGGTTTCCAAGGCTTCTCCCAGAACGGATGGGCCATTGTTAAATTACATGTACGGGATGTAAACATTGGTAGCAGAGGGGTGATGTTGGTCAACCAGCGGCCAACGGACCTGAAATAGACAGACTGAACATTAGATCTATACGCTAAGTATTTTGTGAAAAACATCTCACTAGTTTTAGATATTTATATTTTAAGTGTTTTCTAAAAAGATACTTGAGAAGTCAGGATAGCCGAGGAGTAGTGCTCGTATCTCCCACCTCTGCGGATCTGGGATCGGGTGCCTGTGTTTTTCTTCACGAAACAAGTCCGTACATACCCATATCCTGTAGGTTAATTGTTATCAGTAACTAAAAAATTTCTCAGCCAAAAAATAGACAGTGTTGTTTTCCTGCATTAGATTTCATTTGGAGTTATGATACTCCGACAGATGTGCCGACTCATCAATTTAAATTGAGGGAGATTTTTACATGGCTAGACTTGACATGGTTTGGGTTACGTTTTTTTTAAAATTATCTATTATCAACTGCATAATGGTGAATCTACAAAATTTTTGCAATACCTCAAAATATTCTTGAGAGATTTTCTAAGAAGAAATCCGGGAGAGCAAGAGATGATGCTAAAATTCGTATTAGTCTCCTGCAAAATGTGGAAGAACTGTCATCTCTTTCTCTGCCCAAATAGCTTAATTATTTACTGAGTGCATGAGCTCACATTTTATTCCCCCGTGGCGACTCTCGTCGATCAAGGCTGTAATTTTTTCTCTTACAGCTTAGAAGGCAACTAAATGCGTCAGCTGCTGGTTTGCTTTGTGTGGAAATTTAGTAGTAGTAGTTTTAGTAGTAACAGTAGTGGTAGTCTAGTAGCCGTAGCCGTTGTGGTAGTAGAAGAAAAGTACCACTATCAATTTCCACTAACCTTCTGTACGGAGATATCCACCGTCCAAGCTCCTCACCACACAGGGAATTCTCCTTCTTACAGCAGACAGTAAGATGTATCACATGATCCCAGTGAGGGCAGCTGTAGTCTGATCTACCAGGGCAATGGAGTGCCATGTCTAGTTCAACATTCCTGTACAATAAAAGATCTGTACAAACAAAAAATTGTCAGTTTACTAATATTATTGTTTAAAACTATACAAGACAGGAGTGAATGAAGGAGGAGGGTTTTGTAAAAAAGTGTCTTTTTTGAAGTTTGGGAAGGGAAATGAGATAGGTCGGGGGAAAAACAAATGGCCATCTTTTAATTATCAGAATCGTTATGCATAATATCAGAAAATTAAAAAATCTTTTGTGCACTGTTGAATAAACTTTTAACTCTTGATTTTATTTCTAAAAATGAATGTATTTATAACTGCTCACCCTTGTAAAAGGTAGAAATTTCAAAATGGGTTACAGTGAATTGCAAGATAATTAAGAACAAAAATTCAATCAAGCAAAAACTGCTAAAATTTCAAGAACAGATTTTTTGTTACAGTAGTACGAAATAAATCAATAACTACACTCATCTGAAAAAAAACTGGAGTATGCATTGGGAAATAGAAACTACATTTATTTACTGTGTGACAATTACTGACAGAGTTCAATTTCTGCCAAAAAGGTTTCAATCGGTAACATTACCCTTCATTGGGGGAAGGTGAATTGTGGACGTAACTCCTTTGTGACCCTTCATAAGGGCATGGCGAAATACGGGAATGACCATCGCACTACCAGTTACATTATGGATTAGATCAGTCTTGTAGTTAAACCTGTGATTTAGAAATAGGTTACCATTGCAGCTACTTTATGAGATATGAAACTTTGCAACTACGCGTGCCTACTGAGAAACGGCATTTACGCAATTGGATGAATGGGGCCGTTTTGGGTCGATGGGTATCTGTTAATGACCTGTGACTGGGCACAAAAGACATTTCCCCAGAATGCAATTTCGGAAGGACTCCTCAGAACGTAACTACGTCGTGCTGACGTCACAGCCAAAGGCCCCACATGTGTTGTGTGGTGACTGAGGTTTGAGGAGTTCTGCATTATTAGGTCTTCTTTGGGAGTAAAGGCCACTGGAGAAAAAACCTATTGTCTTTTTTTGTCTTTTTCAATACCTAGTTATGCAGCACTGACGAGCTCTTATAAGTGAAAAAGCTGTTTCCACCGCTGAAACTTCTTTAGTACCTCGGTTGCGCATGCGTAGTTGCAGAGTTTCATACTTTATCATATCAATTATTAATTCGATAAGATGCAGCATTTAATCTTTTTTAAGCTAAATTGTTGTAGGAGTCTGTTGGCTCATTGGGCTTATTTCTGGTTTCAAGTCAGTTTGATAAGATGCAGAAAAAGGTAAATTTAATTTATACTCAATAAATTAATTTGATCATTTTCTCAAAAATAAAAATCTTAGCCTATCATCATGTCCCAAAACAAACGATCAAATCTAAGGATTTATAAAATAAACAAACGTTTTCGACTCTACAGGTGTAATGCAGAATAATTTAAATTAACATTTACCATTTGCAAATAATTCTAATATTTTGGCGTTTTTATGAAATATGATTTACGTCTCTTGATTTTATGTTTATAGTTGGCAGGCTAGCTTTAGATTCACTAACACTTTTCTTTATATACCTTAGATTTCGATCAGGAATAATCAGCTTATTCCAGTGCATCGGACTTAAAGTCACACTTTTTGCACGTGCGCGGTAACATGCAGTCAGTCTTACTGGGCACTGCAAGTGATCCATTACACTGCATCTTCCATGCAGCCATGAACTGCTGTACCAGCAAAGTCCAAGGGCATTGTCAACACAGCACAGCTAATTTACAAGTTGTGGTTCCGAAGAAAAATATCAATTATAAGTGCAATGCATATGGGAAGCAGTTCTACACAAAACACAAAAAAAATAAATTACCATTTCGCTTCATAGGCTAGAAACTGCAGTGATGGAAACAAGAACATTCCTACTTCTGCCAGTTTCCCCTGGCCATCAATTGCGAAGAAGTAATTATCTTGGGGAGTGGTCTGGTATTGAACATATACTTTCTCTCCTCTTGATAACATGTTGTGTATGTAAATGCCTTGGTTGTAAGGAATCATTGATGCTGCAATGGCCAATGGATGAAAGCAGTGGTGTTTGTGGCATTGTGGCTCTTTCAACTTCTCATTTCGTTTTGGGTAGATTAGAACTGTGTCCACATCCGTTTTTGCCATATTCTTAATCTGTAACATTAATTTAAGGTTAATTTTTCAAGTTAATGAGTTGCAGCAACTATGATTAAAACAACTGGATAAAAAATAGTTATTGTAAAACTTGATAAGAAAAAAATGTTATTACCTCTACTATAACAATAATTTAAATGTACCACATATTTTCTACTTAGCATATACCTAATTTAAACCCAATTAATTACAGTAGTTACTTGCCAGCCTCTTTTTTACAAAATATATACCAACAGATCTAGAGGAGATAAAAAGTTCCTGTAATAAGTGGTTTAACCTCATAACCCTGTTTACACAAAAGTGTAGACTCATTATGAAGTTCAAGCGAGGCTACTGGATCTTGCAGATTTCCTGACCCGTTCATCCGCGAAGTTGTACCAGATAAGAGACAGATTAAATCCTCTCAATCTTGAATGAGTATTGGTTTCAATACATGAATGTAGGCTGATACCTTTAACACTGGTTCGAACCATCACTGCCCCATATCCTGGATCCCATTAAACTAACTATATGACTGGAATTGTTAAGTTGAAGTAGATGGCGGCATAAGTTCCCAGTTGATCGAGCTGGGCCTCTTATCCTTGTTAAATCTCGCCCTAAATGATATTTCCGCCTCCCCATCCCTGCAATCTTCACTGGTGAAATGATAGATGGGACAAACCATCCTATCTTTGGAGACAAGGCAGTTTCCGGTCAAACCAGTAGTTGGTGTATGTTGCTGGTTGTACAAGTGTATGTTAAACTTGTTATATAACCCCAAACATGCCCTGGTAGGCAACGTATATGCGGAATCTTGACTTAGAAATCTTTCCGGTTCTCTCGACGATGCACGCAGTTGCTTTATCACCTCTGTGGCTCTCTTCAAATATTTCGTTTCCTTAGAACTCCGGTTGCCATTTCAACCTACAGGCGATGTAACCATTCATCGTGAAAACGTCTTTAATGTAGTCTAATTATTCATTCCTCACCTTATCTTTAACAATACAGTTAGCCAAGAACGTTAAAGAAACAACCACAATCTTCTTGTGTTCCAAGGACTGGCTACTCTCAAAACTGTGGTACTGGTCCGAATGATTCTTCATTCTCATTTACCCGTGTTCTTAAACCAACACTAGGACGTGCGAGAAGGCAATGGCTCTTTTACCGTTCATACGAGTCTCTACTCTCTCACAATCGATAGATTTTTCATGACTGTGTGTAAACCAGTTGTCCACGTTATATTTCCAGATGCGCAGTGGATTAAGTGCGATCGCCAATGCCTTTTCTTCATGCTCGTCCATACACTGGTTGCAAACTACAGGGCACACAGGTGACCTCATGTCCGCCCCATGGATTTGCAGATAAAAATCACTTAAGAACACGAATACCTGCACTGCGGATACTAGCTCAGAAGTGTGGTGACATCTTTCAATGTCAAAAACATTTTGTCTGACAGGGCGATGTCATTGTTCAATCTATTCCAGATGACTACCAACCCCTTGTCAACTGGCACACTTGTAAATAGGGTGGTGAACACATCGAAAGATTTTAACTCTTCATTTTCCTCAACTCGCAATCTTTTGATCTCGGAGGCAAAGTGTTAACATGATGTGCATTCTTCCTTACAACTGGTGAGAAAATCTTTGCCAAGTTGAGGCAGCTGATCACACGTGGAGTACAGTTTCCTGTAAAACTCTTTGCACATCACTCGCCATTCAGGCCCTTCATTACTTTGAGGGAACTGGTGAGCCCATTTTTAACGTTACGGATGGATCTTTCTTTAACTTGGTATAAGTTTTATTAATGATCACGCCAAAGATCTTGACATTTCTTTACTCAGCCCGCGTTGTTCAAGACTACAGTGAGTTACAGTGGTACGTCTTGTATCTGCTGATTATTCTCACTACCTTTAAAGTTATACATGGACTCGGACCTAAATATTTATCTGATCTTATACATCTCAAACCCAATGCTAATTATAGTCTCAGATCCAACGATAAGTTTCTGCTCTCGCCTCCGAAATGTAAAACTCTTTCTACCCTTGGTGACAGAGCTTTTGTGGCTGCTGCACCTCGATTATGGAACAGCTTGCCTCAGTCAATACGAAACACATGTATAGGAATTTTCAAAATTTAAAAAAGATGTCAAAACTTTTTTTTTAAAAAGCTTATTCTTAATGACTTTAGATATAAACATTTATAGATCGTTTTAACATAGTTTTAATCTTATCTTAAGCTTAAGTCCATAGGTTACACACTAACAAACTCCTTACATCGAAATCAACTCGCTTATATATGGTTGGGGTTCTAAATATAACTTATTACGTTTTGCAATCGCATTACTAAATATAGGTAATAAATCATTCTAGAATTCTCTAAGACTTTTACAACTAAGTATGACTCGGTACTCTTCCAGATTCTCAGTATGTTCTGGAATACTATTCAACTCATTACAACTACAAGTAGCATACAGAATGTTCTTGAAAGTTCTAATATATATAGCTAGTTAAAATTGTATATATGGTTAAATATATATCTGATCTGATAAAAAAAAAAAAACTATAAAACTATGAAAGCGTTTGTAAAAGTTTTCCCGAATTTTCGAACTACCGTCCGCGAGTTGTTCATTAGGAGACAATAAAAATCTAAACTTTGAAATCTTAATGTTACTTAAGCTTCATTTACACGAGCAATATTTCCTTGACAAGTTTACTTGTCAATTTTTATTGCTCGCGTAGATGATCAGCAAGTTTTCCTTGACAATTTTCCATTGACAAGGTTTTCTTGTTCATGTAGACGATCAGCAAGTTTCCCTTGACAAGT
>JAOCNB020165847.1:0-10024 GCA_026546465.2 Palythoa caribaeorum | reverse complement strand
TAAAAATTTTCGGAAAATATTCGGAAATTTTCGGAAATCTTCGGAGGATATGTGACCGTGGTCAAAGATAGGAAAATCTTGCCCGCTCTGAGAACCAATCAGAACGCGCGACTTGTTACCGTGCCCGCTGAGAAAAAAATAAAGAAACTTATTAACTTGTCTATTATTTCCACTTCTCTAACTGTGCGAGGTCAACCTTCGCAATGGTTTCATGTAGAAGCTTGGTTACCTTTCAGGAGCTGTGAAATGGTCAATTCAGTGCCTCGAAGTATAAAGAATTCAACAAATTTTGTTTTTAATGTTTTTTATGGTGCCCTCCGTTTCCTAAGTCAGGAAAGTATTGTTGAATCATAAACTCGATAGATTTTCTCTGCACTATTTTTATATCAAGAAACACAGGACCTTGGCTGTAAAATTGTCCTGTATAGTGTGATACAAAAGCCTAGAGGAAGTTCATTGACTAAATAAAAGTAAGCCAATTATTCTGATTATATAAGGGAATCCCTCCACAGGGTGTAAAATTTATGTCGATTAGCCGGCTTTGGCCGGCCAATTTGGTTCTGGGCTGGTAAAAATGTCTGAAAAATACATTTAGGGCCGGTAGAAATCCCTGACGAATGTTACCATTTCATACGTTGTTAACCTATTTTTTTCACTCGGCCGGCTGAAAAATTTCTTAATTTCGTACTCTGCTCCAGTATTGTACTTCTTGCGCTTTTTGGCAATTTCCTTCTGTACCTCATTCTTACCTTGGTAAATACCTTTTTACCTTTTATGGTGAAGCAGACTTAATTAAAAATCAAAAAAGCAAAGAAAGAAACGTTTTAGAGAAAAATGAACATTTTCCAGTTTGTCAAACGTATAACTGTATTCATTGTTTAACTTACGTTGTATTTTGGCATGTAGGTCAAGTATCGCAGAACTCCGACCCACGTCAATAACACACCGACTCCAAGGAAGATACTACAGATGTCATAGCCGTAGGCAACCTGAAAACAACAGGCTACCGTGAGAAAACAACTCTGAACAGCTCAATATTAAAGCTAGCTGGCGTAGTATAGCCTGTATAGGTTAATTCCACCGTACTCGCACCTAAAAATATGGTAATATATCTTTGCACTTAGCTTATTTATGTAACATTGTAGGTGCTAAATAAAAGAATTGTCATTGTCATTGTCATTGTCACTGACCTCACCAAGTAACGAAGTAAACATAGCACCAATTCTACATTTTATGATGAATACAGACACATTGAGAGACAGACTGAGAGACAGACTACTTAACAGGATAACAAATTCATGCATTATTAGAAGTGTCTATTTTCATATTATATTACATGTATAGGTCTATTATTATATGAAATGTAAAGGTCTATTATTATACAGTATGAAATGTATAGGTCTATAGTATTACTATATGTATAGGGATTTCAGTGATTCAACCATTTGAGGTGTGAATCGAAACAAACCACGTGCTGCAATGTCCTGGAGACAAACAAATCATTAGTTTGCATCATGAAAGACCCTGTAGTATATTCCCTAACAAATGGTAATGTGACAAGCCATACACAGAGAAGGCCTAGTGAACAATAGACTTTATGCATGAAGACGTCACAATAACGTTTTCTTGCATAAAAACGAGGCTTGGTGAAGACACTTAGTTACTACAAGCAGGGTAACGAACATTCCAGTCAATAAACACGAAAAAAACAGACATAAGGAATAGCTGAACTGTAAAAACAGTCAAAACAGAGTGAAAGCTCCCGCAATCGCACAAAACATTTCACTATCAGAACACACTTTGGCCATGTTCTATTGGGATAAACAGTTTCAATCTAAACCGGTTTGGGTTGATTCAGCTGAAATTCCCAATAGAACATTTTTCCAACCATTTTTGGTTGACTACGCGGTTAACCCTGGGTATAGTCATCACCAGAGTCTTTTGGGATTGGCGGGGTTGAAACAAAATGGCAGAAATGTTGGAGGGAATGAAAAAGCAGCCCATGAAGTCAGCGGTCGCTGCCCATCGATTTCAACCATTTCAACTTTCATCTGAGGTGGTTGAAATGGTTGTTCAACCAGACCAACCAAAAACGGTTTTTCCAATAGAATACAAGAAAAAAAAACAACCAACCAAAATTGGTTGATCCCAATAGACCACGCCGTTTGATACCCTTGTGACGTCCTCATGCATAATAATAATAATAATAATAATAATATAAAAAATATTTCCTGCTAAGAGTAGTATTTATTACAGTGCCGAATAATGGAGAATTTCAAATGTTATACCTCTTGTGGCTTCTTATCCAGGAGCACCTTATACACTGAACCAATGATTGTGCTGATATCGCTGGTAACAATCAACACGAACCATAAGTTGATTAGGTCAAGGCAGTCCCAGTATGACAGGTGTTCAGACAGTTGCTCCCGAAAGAATTTCCTAGTTGACTAAAATTACATTTGGTGATATAATTAGTAACATAAAAAAATAGAAACAGTCTAGATACAAAGATAATGCAAAAGCCAAGGTACCCTATCAAGGGTGACAGATTAATGGAGTACAGTAAAAACCCGCAACTCAGAACCTGAAAATTAAGAACCTATTTAGCCTAAAAACTGAAAACAGGTTCTTATTTTCTAAAATCATTTTAGTACATTAAGCTGCAGTGCAAAAATCCTATTTCAAGAAAAAAGCAGATTCTCATTACTGTAAAAATGAGTTTTTCTAACATTCGATAGGAAGAGCTTCTTTGATTTTTAATTGAGAAACAGAGGGGGAAGAGTCCCGAATATTAAAGCATTCCTCTATGCAAAGATTGCGGCAATTTTCTGAACCCTGCAGACGTTTGAAAACGTGAGAAATCGTGTTCATTGACAAATGCTCGCGCACAGTGTGGTGAAGTGACGGAAGGTTATACCAACATAGCCAGTACTACAGCCCGCGAAAGAATATTTGTAAACAACTTGAGATATCAGCACTCTGAATACACTTACCCGCACAAGTCTAAAATGCTTCCAAAGAGATCTTAGACACAACGCAAATGACAACAGACATATGATTATTACAATGATATCAAACGCAACCAGGAAACGTTTCAGCGCCCTTTCATCTGTAAGCAAAAACAGAGTTCAAATTCTTTTATATATTTCATTTATGCAATCTATATATTTCAATTATGCAAATGGTATCATAGACAATGAGAACTAACTGCAGGCATATTCAACATAACACAGCTTAAAGATATCAGCAAAGAATTTAATGCAGAAATGGTGCAAGTAAAACATTAAAAACATTTTTACAATTTAGGAAGCAATGAGTCCCTTGTCCATGAATATCAGAGTGGAAACACCTGTGCACTAATGAGCCTTTGTCATGAGTATCATAAAAAACATCTAATAATGAACACCCTGTCTATAGAGTGGAGACAGCCTATGTACTGATGAGTCCTTTGTCCACGAGTATCAAGTAAGAAACACATCTAATGATGAACACCCTGTCTGTAGAGTGGAAACAGTCTGTATACCGATGAGCCCTTTGTCCGTCAGTATCATGCAAGATACACATCTAATGATGAACACCCTGTCTATAGAGTAGAAACAGCCAATGTACTGGTGAGTCCTTTGTCCATCATTATCATGCAAGATACACATATAATGATAAACGCCCTGACTATAGAGTGGAAATAGACTGTGTACTGATGAGCCCTTTGTCCATCAGTATCATGTAAGAAACACATCTAATGATGAACACCCTGTCTGTAGAGTGGAAACAGCCTGTGTACTGACGAGCCCTTTGTCCATCAGTATCATGCAAGATACGTGTACATCAATGATGATCACCCTGTCTAAAGAGTAGAAACAGTCTGTGTACTGATGAGCCCTTTATCCATCAGTATCATGCAAGATACACATCTAATGATGATCACCCTGTCTAAAGAGTAGAAACAGTCTGTGTACTGATGAGCCCTTTGTCCTGGCATCAGTATCATGCAAGAAACACATCTAATAATGAACACCCTGTCTATAGAGTGGAAACAGTCTGTGTACTGACGAGCCCTTTGTCCATCAGTATCATGCAAGATACACATCTAATAATGAACACCCTGTCTATAGAGTGGAAACAGCCTGTGTACTGATGAGTCCTTTGTCCATCAATATCATGCAAGATACACATCTAATAATGAACACCCTGTCTATAGAGTGGAAACAGCCTGTGAAATGATGAGCCCTTTGTCCATCAGTATCATGCAAGATACACATCTAATAATGGACACCCTGTCTATAGAGTGGAAACAGTCTGTGTACTGATGAGTCCTTTGTCCATCAGTATCATGCAAGATATTCATCTAATAATGAACACCCTGTCTATAGAGTGGAAATAGCCTGTATACTGATGAGCCTTTGTTCATCAGTATCAAGCAAGATACACACCTAATGATGATCACCCTTTCTAAAGAGTGGAAACACCCTGTGTACTGATGAGCCCTTTGTCCATCAGTATCATGCAAGATACACATCTAAAGATGATCACCCTGTTTATAGAGTGGAATCACCTGTGTGCTGATGAGCCCTTCGTCCATCAGTATCATGAAGGAAACCCATCTAATGATGAATACCCTGTCTAACAGTATTAGAGTGCAAATGCTTCTGCACTGATGAGCTCTTTGTCCATGAGTATTATGAGGGAAACACAACTAATGATAAACTCTGTACAAGTAAATGATCCTTTATAATGATGAAAATGATATCGGGGATTAACGTGCTTCATTTATAGTTTGATTTACCAGTCTGGAAGATTTCTGATCAACTTAAAATTCAACTGACCTGGCTCCTCTGACATTGTTCCATGACACTTTTTGAGTTCGTGATTTGAAGAAAGCTCTACAGGGATCTTGCCATCATGGTTGCTATTATCAAAATTGATCTTACAGAGGAAAAAAATAGACACCAGAAAACATTTGTATAACCTTAAACAACTGATGTTCAAACTTATTTAATAAAAAGAAAATGTATTCTTAAACTATTCACAGTGGTCCAAGGCATCTCTTAATAATATTAAACAATTCTTATAGTACCTGCATTCTGATTGTTTGACAAATGTGTTTTCGTAGCATTACAAAGCACGAAAATGACCATTGGCTATTGCTAAATTGTGAGAATTTACAGAACTATATGCACTTGGTATATCGTCTTATATAAAACATAATATCCATGCCTTCAGAGCCTGGTGAAAAACTAGGCATAGTTTGTGAGAATTTTCGAGCAGATGAAGACCCTTGGCTGTGTCTTGGGTTTTCACTGATCTTCCTCAGTTGTCATCAGGTCTATGAACGCACAGAGAAAATGTCTTATTTTTTAAGTATTAAAGATATGTGAGAACTTTTTGAAACACAATATATAGTATTTAAAGTTAAATATCAATTGTTTTCAGATAAAGAAAAAGAAAAAAAAACATGCGAAATACGGAACATATGCAACAAAATGGTATACCATCTTCGGAAAACTTTGCTTGAAGTAGGAATTCTGCTATTTTAATTAAGGAGTTATATTTTCCATATCGTTTTTATTTCAGCGTTTTCACATGCAATTTTCTTTGTAAAAAAGCTTTCAAATTGAGAAACTGCTGCAGAGATCAACTAATATTAACAATTAGGCATTCCGAATCCCGTGCAAAAGCTTGGGAACTATTTCAATCAAGTAATGCTTTTTGTGTTATTTTGGTTGGCTGTGTTTTTACATTGTTTTAGAAAGCGAATCAAAATGTCTGTAAATAATGTTTTTCATACCTTTTTTTATTTCAGGGTTTCCTATTGCAATTTTCTTTGCAAAAACGCTGTAAAATAGAGAAACTGCCACAGAATTCAATGAATATTAACAACTAGGAATTCCAATAAAGCTGCAGAGTCTTGGGAATTAAATCAATTTACATGGGCCTCTGTTTTTGCGGGTTTTTTTGGAGAAAAAGCAAAGCAAGAATTTTCATTATTCATATAGTTTGGGGAAGGACGCTCATGCTTCACTAATTTATCAAGAGTAACAAATTCAGACAGTGATTTGTCTCTTGCGAGAACAGAGGATTAGAGGTTGTGATTTCCAGACACATGTTATCATTCATTTTAGGCGCAACTATGCATCTAAAATAAATTCTTTAGTCGCATCTGTAAAATTCTAATCACAAATATGACCAGTTGGTTGTTAACTTTGAACCATGGACATCCTAAGTGGAAGTCTGAGAGAGAAATCTACGAGAAAATAAGACACAGCTGTAGCTAGCTCTCCCTTGTATTATTTTCAGTGAAAACCAACAATCATAAAAGCTGATGCATTTTATAATACGTTTTTAGGGGGTATAAGAGTTTACTTCTTTTAACAGTTCTGCATGCATCTACTTACAGTCACATTGAATTCATAACATTTTGGCTTTGCAGGAGGATTCATGCTCTTTAGATGAAGTGACTTAATTTTAATAACCAGCTGTGCAAAAATCACGCTAGAATAAAAAAAAACACTTTGTTAAACAATACAGCTATAACTATTTTATGTCTAAATACCAACAGCGTAATGTTTCTTTGTAGAGATGTAAATAGATAAACAACACTACCTAAAAAGAACTACAACAGCACATTGGCTGCCATGTTGGATAGCTTCGTAACCTTCCCTCCTACACAGGGATCCCAATACTACATCCCCCTTTGGGTATACAAATGCATAATAAGTATTTCGTTCACAAAGTACTAATAAACTAACGAAAGCATATCAATCCAAACAAGGTGTAATACAAACGCAACAGTTCGTAAAGTGTTCAATAAGATCAACATAGTTCAATATATCGACTTAGTGCTTTAATCACTCTTCCACTCTTGTTTGTTTGAGTTGTATCATCACTCGTCACTCCCTCACCCGGAAGTTCGCAGGTAGTTTGCTCATTTGCTTGTTCTTTGGCTACTGACTCCTTGCCAAGATCTCTCATCTCTGGGAGATGATTTAGGTCTCTCCTGTTTCTTCTAACTGTGGTACCTTTCTCTGTGTCAATGTAGTAGCTTCTTGTGGCAGCATCCTTCTCTACAGTTCCTTTAGTTTGAAGATCAGGGATCCAGACTTGATTTCCTGGATCCAGGGGTGTCAGTTCTCTTGCTCCATGATGAGAATCAAAGTTCCTTTTCTGTCTTATTTTGATGTGCTCGTCCTTTTCCTTGAAGCGTTGACAGTCAATGACAGCTGGTCTCATTTGATCTGGAATTATGGGTAATGTTTTCCCGAGGTGTTTTGACATGAAGAGCTGTGCTGACAAATAGCCATGTTCCAAATTTGTTGTTCTATACGATAGAAGGCCCAGGTAAGGATCAGAAGACTTTTCTAAAATTGACTTCACTGTTTTGACAACTCTCTCAGATAGACCATTTGCCTCTGCGAAATGGGGGCTACTGGTAACGTGGTGAAATCCAGATTCAGTAGCAAACGTAATGAAGGCTTTTGATGCATATTGGGGACCATTATCGGACACTAAGCACGGCGGTATCCCATGGCGTGCAGCATCTGAGGTAGTAGACGACAGTTTTGCTAGTTCAACTTACCTTGAATAATAATCTATTACCAATAGATATTGGCTCTTTCTGAACTCCAATAAATCTGTTGCAATCTGCCATGGTAGGTCGGGAATCTCTGTTGTTATAAGAGGCTCCGCTTTATTAGCTCTATGCTGTCTGCAGGTGCTACAGTTGGTTATAAGCTCTTCAAGTTGGTTTCCTAAGCTTGGCCACCATACTGATTGCCGTGCGCGTTGTCTAAATCGGACTAATCCTAGGTGTCCAGTGTGAAGCTTTTCAATCATCTCTCTGAGAGAAAGAGGTTTGATAATTCTGCATCCTCGCATCAATAGGCCATTTTGAACTTATATCTCGGCTGCAACTGGCTGATAGTGATTGACAGTATCTTGTACTTTCTCTGGCCATCCTTCAAAACAGTACTTGAACAATAGCTGGCAAGTCTCATCTTCTCTTTGATGACGAGTAATTCTTTCAAGTTGCTGGTTTGAGGCAGGTAAGTCTTTGATCACTTGGTCTACCAAGACTTGAGTTTTCGCATGTAGCTCGTGCTCTTCTTTTCCTACTGGCGCTCTGGACAGGGCATCTACTGACGAGTGCTCTTTACCTGGAACGTACGCTATGTTGTAGTTAAATCTCATCAATCGAATACGGAATCTTTGAATTCGTGGTGGTAGAATGTCCAAATCTTTGTTGTTTAGCAATGAAATAAGGGGTTTGTGATCCGTCTCTATCTTGAAGGTCATGCCTATCAGAAGATCACTAAACCTTTCGCAGGCCCATGTAACAGCAATACCACACATTCTTCAGACTTGGTAATTCTCTTAGAGGCTTAGTTATTTCTGCTGACTTAATCGAGAATTTCCCAAGTTGATTTGTCATACCGAGAAATCGTCTCAATTCACCTCTATCTGTTGGCTCTTTCATCTCCACGATTGCTCTCACTTTACTTGGATCTGGACGTACACCATCAGCATCAATAGCTTGTCCTACGAAGGTTATCTGTTGTTAAGAGAATTTGCATTTCTCTTTATTTAGGGTAAGACCAGCTGCTCTGATTCTTTCTAATGCTGCATTTAGCCTTTCGTCATGCTCCTTTTGGTTTCTACCGTAAATCAGTGTATCATCTATGAAACACAAGGTTCCTGGTAGGCTGCTGAGAACTTCTGACATTCGTCGCTGGCAGTGTTCGGGGGCTGAAGTAATACCAAATGTTAATCGGTTGTAGCAATATCTTCTGTACGGGGTGATGAAATTCGTTAACAATGCTGCAAAGGGATTTGATGAAATCCAGAATTTGCATCGAAATCCAGAATTTACATCGAGGAAACCTAGGAAATCTTCCTCTGAAAATTCATCGTCAGTAATGTCATCAACACTTTCGTGGGAGCGACACATTTCTTTGAAATGGCCCTTTTTCTTACAGTTGTGGCAGGTTGCTCCTTTAGCTGGACACTTTGACTGCGGGTGCTTTGTCCACATCTGTCACATCTTTCTGTTGACTTGTTTTGCTTTGGGTTGTCACCAACAACTGTTTTCTTGATTACGTCAACCTTTGGTTTCTGTTCACCTTCGGATAACAAATACTGACTTCTGACTACAGCGTGTTGTTTTTTCACAGCTTCGCTTTGCAATTTTTCAGCAAGTTAAGCGTCTTGAAGGCCAACAACAATGCGATCTCTGATCAATTCCTTCTTGAAGTTTCCATAGGCACGATGCTCAGCTAAACTGTACAAAATTGTGATAAAGGTTTCCACCGATTCGTCAGGTTTTTGCGATCTTTAGTTAAATTATTTTTGATCGTTCGAAAATCACATTTCTCTTCTTTACGAAATGACCCTCGAATTTTTTGATTATTATGTCGTATTTCTTCTCCTCATCCTCTGTGAGTGTAAAGGTATTAAGAATATAATCAGCTCGGTCTCCCATAGCGTAGATTAGCGTGTTTATTTAACTTGGTTCATCCTTCTTTGAAAGACCAGAAGCCACACGAAATCTCTCAAACCTTCGTCGCCACCTTGGCCGCTCATCGGGCTTCGAAAAATCGAAATTTTCCGGCGGAGCTATTTGAAATGTTGCCATCTTACGATGAGAACCACTTCTGATACCATGCAATGTTTCTTTGTAGCGATGTACATAGATAAACAACACTACCTAAAAAGAACTACAACAACACGTTGGCTGCCATGTTGGATAGCTTCGTAACCTCTCCCCTCCCAGACAGGGATCCCACACTTAACACTTATAACAACACTTAACACTTAACACGTATCCTGCTGATGAACAGTTACTGTTTTGCTATTTATTTTCGGCGACATATATAGTTTATGTCTGTTCAGATATAAATTATAGTAAAACATTTTCTCTTTAGCGTGACTGATGAGGATCATAAAACGGTTAACGATCCAGTGCAGGAAGGCCAGGAGCCACACATTAAAGGGGATCCACAAGAAGAAGTCGGAGATGTGACTGATGAGGATC
>JAOCNB020165820.1:0-10025 GCA_026546465.2 Palythoa caribaeorum | reverse complement strand
AGAGTAGAAATGATTGGTGTTATTCATTCTAATTTTTGAACCAGTTGATGAAACCCTATAAAGTGACCATTCATTTTCTTTGTCTTGAAGAGAAGAAATGATTGGTATTATTTATTCTAACTTTTGAACCAGCTGATGAACTCGATAGTGACCATATTTTGGTTGCTTGTCTTGAAGAGCAAAAATGACTAGTGTTGATCAATCTACCTTCTCAGCCAGCGGCTTGAAGAAAAGACTAACTAAACGTTCTTTGATCCCAAAAATCCTGAAGCTAGTTTTTAAAAGTCACGGCTTCAAGCCACAGTTGAGTTGGTCTTAACATCTAAAGTCACCCTTCGAATCAAAACAGCCATGAAATCTTTTCATAATGAGTAGTTTTCCAATTAATAAAACAATTAATCCATATTTGTTTATAACAGATACTGACACAACACGTTTGCCACGAAACTTCCCTCTTTAAAAAAAACGACGATGCAAGATTTAACAACCCCGTTGTACATCGTAATTAGTCTAAATTTGAGGCTTAGTGGGATATGTTTTCAAGAAAACTTTGTATGAAGCACTTGAAAACATGAACATATAAATACTATTTATGCAACTTCACTTTGTAGTTTCAACGTATGTATGTACACCAACTTGCTTCAGCAGTGGCGGCGATTATGCGATTATTTGGCAGATTTTACATTCCTTTATTTTGCACTTAAATTGTAAACTAGTTTCAAACGTTGTAATTATTCTCAATTTAATAAGAGTTCCGATAAAAAGTGCAACATTTTATGAACTCTGTTTTGAAAAACTCTCCCAAAAACATGAGAAGAATTAACTATCCACGGAGCATTCTCTGCATTGTTGAAACGTTATGTTGTTTTTGTTTTTTGGTAAATAACACTCACGGATCATAAAACGTTTCTGGTAAAACAAAAAAGCGTACGTAATCGTAAATTTCTCTGCTAAACTAGAACCACTGATCAACCTAGGATTTCTCACAACGACCCATTTATACTTAGATTATTTTGACACTAACCTACGGCTCAACTTAGGTCAGCTTTGGTCACTATACAGTCTATTTGTCGTTATGAAACAGCAGTGTTTACATATAACCTTGCAATGACCATTACAAGTTAAATTCCAGCCTTGTAGTGACTTGTTTCTTGAACTGCCTTTATGCATAGGAAATCTCAAAAGTTCCCTCTGTAAAATCATTATATTTACTTGAAACTCACTGATGGAATAGAAATGTTGATCTAAAAAATCTTGGTTCTTCTGCTTTTGTACAATATATCAACTCACACCTATAACTGGTGCTACTATCATCAAAATGCACGTGGGTCAAAAACAGTGATTAAACAAACTTCCTTCTTTGTTCAATTTAATGTGTTTTTGGCACCCTGTCATGTAAAATTAACTTATGTATTCACAGGCTAGAAGCATGGTACAATTGATAACCACACACGTGATCTACAACTCTCTAGCACCATGGTATATCTGTGGTAATACCAAATAATATCCAATGAGCTGTATGATGAACACGTGATATACAACTTTCTAGCAACATGATATATCTGTTTTTAACTCAAACTGATAACCAATGAACTGTGCGATGAATATGTGATCTACAACTCTCTAGCACCATAATACACTTGTGGTTGATAACCATCAAATAAAGACCATGCTCAAATGAATGAGAATTCAATGCACACATGATGCTTTGTGTGGAAGAACATGTGATCTAGACCACGCTCTGTGCAGAAGAACAAATGATCCGCCCCAAACTACAGAACACCCAAAATACAGCAACTATAATACTGTAATAAATATGAAATTCCTATATGATAACGTTATCTGATCACAAATCATACACTGGTACCTCATTCTATGCAAAATGGATGACCAAATCCTGCTCCTCCTCTCTCCCAACCCTTAACCTATCTTGAAGGGAAAAGGGATTTACTTATACCCTTGAAAAAATTCTTTGACAAAACTGGCAGCCAACCTTGATTGTGTCAAGCCTTTAGGTTAACCTTGTGTTATTTGATGTCAGCCAGCAGCACACTATCTTCTCAATTTCAAAAGGAACACAACAGATGAAAATTGCAACAACAAACAGTTTAACTTTGCCTTGACTTTCATGCAGCTGGGTGCTGAAGGAGGTTAGTTCCACCAGTCTTGGGACCGGCCTCCACCTTGATTGCCTCCAAAGCGATTCCCCCCCTGATTGTAGAATCCGCCTCCTCCATACCCTCCACCGCCATATCCACCACTGCCACCACCACCTCCTCCACCATAGCCACCATGGCCTCCGCCGTACCCTCCTCCACCATGACGCTGCTGTCTGTAGTCACGCGAGGCAAAGCCAGATGACCTGGAGAAACAAGACAGCACATTTAGTACATTGAAATACAATCAACAACAACAAAAATACTTGTCAGTAAAAAACTTGTAACCACAAATCTTGGTTTAAACTACAGGTACTATCAGTGGGTATCATTCAGAGAATTTAAGAACATTTAAACCAAACAAATACGACAACATAACATTTTAAAACCCAAACAGGGAGTCAATCAATCAAACACACTTCAGCAACGTCACAACACTGGACTTTGCATGCAGGCCAACATTTGTTACTTCATTGACTCAGAGGCTTTTTCCTTCCTCACGAAAACAGTTGTGCCATCAACTGTGAGCTAATACCTTGTGAGCACAGAGCTCAAATTTAGCTGGTCATCTCGCCCGGCAAACTAATATTTAGCATGCCTCATTTGTTACCGGTCAAAATATTAAGAAAAACAATGTTTTTAAGGACAAAATGAAACCAAAAATATCAATTACGTGTCCATAAGTTGAAACGGAAGCTCCAAAGATCGCTTATCGTGTTTTTCAACAGTGTAACTGAGTAAATGTTGAATTTCATTAATAAGTAGTGATGTCCGTTCTGACAAACGAAAAAAGGATGCCACTAAAAATAATATATCAAAAAAGTAATTGAAGATTCACACAGTAAGACAATGCAAAATTAATAGTTCTGATACTTGAGTTTACCTGACAAAATGACTGGCGATAAAGTTTTTGTCTGATCAAGTTACCATTCTCAACAGACATCATCCATTGAATGGCCGTGATTTTGAGCCCTCCAAGTAATGACTCAAAACAAGTGTTTATTTATTTATTTTTACCTTCTGGGTCCCCTGTTACGTGAGCCAGACTGATGAGACTCATATGCCATCGACTCCAGCCAAGATGGCACTTCTTGTTTGGCCTCAACTACTAGGTTGAGTAGATCTTTGGCAACATTGCGGTTTTTCTCGTTGAAGAAGGAAGTGGCAAGTCCTGCATTGGCAGATATAAATACAAGTATTATATATCAGTGAAATATCTATGTGAGGCCATAGAAAAGAATGATGGGACAAAGGTAACTGATTTCTGTATTTCCTTTTACTTTTAAAATACCAACTGCTGTACTTAATCAATAACCTGATCTGTGGGGAAACAATATGTAACAAGTGGATACTAAATTGCCTGAGGTTGGTTCTGTGCAACACTTTTTTCAGAAAACAGTAACTGGATTTCATAAAATCTTTCACCAGACATTAATTTTTGATCACCCAAAACACAAGCCTGCACTAAAACAATACATTGTCCAATATTTGTTTTCCACCATATTTGTGTGGTCTGCTGGATGATTTTTCCTCTGTGAAGGCATAAACACAAGTAACATAACCAAATATCAAGAAGGCCATAATTCTCAAATTTATAAAAAAATTAGACCCATAAAGGCTTCAAATAGTGTGTGTATTTGCACAAAACAAAACTCTGCTCGCATTTGCCATGTTAATTATGTGTTGAAAACTGCACATTTTCAATCTTGACAAACCGAGCCTATTCCTACACTCATTGCCTATACCTGCACAAGTCATTAAGCAATTTACTCACCAGTATGACCGACTCTACCAGTTCGACCAATGCGATGAACATACTCCTCAATGTCTGATGGCATATCAAAGTTGATAACATGCAGCACGTTGGGGATGTCAAGACCTCGAGCAGCCACCTGCAAAACAACAAAAATTTGATTTTTTTTTTCAAACAAAAATTACACTTCTTGAATTTAGCATTTTCAATGTTTAGCTCCACTGAGTTTTAACAGAAGTACAAATGCCTTACCGCAGTTGCAACCAGAATAGGAGTCCTTCCACAACGGAAAGACTTCAATGCATCTTCTCTCTCTCGCTGTGAGCGATCCCCATGGATGGAAGTAGCTGGATAACCCTCTCCATAGAGGTAATCATCCAAAGCATCTGCTCCTTTCTTTGTCTCAACAAACACCAAAGTCAAGGATTCTGGCTCTGTCGGAACAAATACGTTTTAACAAATAAGTTTCTTATTTATTTACTGTTCAGCATTTTGGTCACCTAACACAAAACCTTCAACATATATTAACAACAAACAGACTCTAGTACATGAAAAGCTGAACACTTCTGCAAGTAAAGGATAAAATGTGCTTCAAATCTCTACTGCACAAGAAAATCCAAGGTGTAACATGGATCCATTATCCCCATCTCACCTTTGAAAACTAATTCATTATTTGTCCATTTTTTGGTTTTCATGGCAAGAAAACCATCAATGACATAATTTGGTAAAAGATTTGTCCTCCAACTTAATATAAGATGTATTTCATATGCATACAAATGATAAAAATGTTGCTATTTCCTTTCTTAAAAGAGTTATCATCGAAAATGAAAAACTGATCTAAAAATGGAAATAGAAACTTTAAAATCAACGAATTAAGCTAGGGGTGGGGTTACAGGGGGGGCAACTGGTATGTTTGGGAACAGGGGGTCTGTGCTTCTTGCTAGAATATAGGTAAGTTTTTTGTTTACCTATTCAGACAGCATGTGACCCCTATTGCTGGTGAAAGAATGATGATTCTGCTACCCTATTCCCACACAGCTATAGGGTTGGACAATTGCCTTAAATTATGCAGTTTGAGTACTGGAGTCACATTCTTAGGTCAACAACTGTAAAGATTGTCCTTTCCAAATGCAGACAACATTAGATTGTTTACAATACCACACTGGCATAAGTAGAGTTAGCCTACTATACAAAATGGCAAGTAACTCACGAGAAGCATTCAGCAGATCCAGCAAAAATGATCTCTTGTCATGCTCGTCAACCCACACAACCTTCTGTGTGATATTCTCACTGGTGGAACCAACGCGTCCAACCGCAAGGAAAATGTAGTTATCAAGGAAGTCTCGGGCAAGTATCTAAACACAGCCAACAATAAAAGATTTTCATGTTAGTCAATAAATGAATTGTATGAGATTAGCCAACTGCTATTACAGCTACAAACAGGCTAGAAATAGTATAGAAGTAGAAAGATCTTGTACTGGTGTAAAGTGTCTGTGATGATTCATGCATGTGTAAATGCTAGATAAAAAGATTGTGGTGTAGTAACCAATGGCTACTTGATGGATAGGAAGTTGTGATGTGTGTTCATGTGGCAGGTAAACAGAAAAAATGCAGATAGCAATAAAAAATATGATGAAAACCTTCCCAAGGGTGCTTTGCACAGTCACAGTTAGAACCCCAAAACTGTAAGCAGGTTAGCCACAAATCTATTTCCATCAATGTGATTGGTGGACAGAGTTGAGAGGGCTATAACCTTGAAGCACTGTATTCTAATTCTGCTTTAAACCATGTTGCATTCCAAAGGTTAATTAATGAAGGAAGGATGAAGTGTGTGGATAGCCAGTATAATTTATAATTATAGTATACAAATTGAGTGTATAGTAGTTTAGCTGCTTTAACTAGATTACAAAAATATATAAAGTCATTAATAATACCTGAATCTCTTTTGGGAAAGTAGCGCTGAACATCATTGTCTGCCTGTCGCCAGGGCGAGGCATTGTGTCTTGGTCCACAACACGACGAATTTGAGGTTCAAAACCCATGTCCAACATTCGGTCTGCTTCATCTAACACCAAAAACCTAGAAATACAACAGTCGTTATGCATGGCAGTTGATTTATGGATTAAAAAATAGAAAGCTGGTTTCGCAGCACACTTTGACACAACTTACTTAGTGTAATCAAGACCAATACGGCCCCTTTCCAGCATGTCCACAAGTCGGCCAGGAGTGGCTACAAGCAAGTGACAGCCCCTGTCCAGATCTCGCAACTGGTTACCAATATCTGCTCCTCCATAAACAACACAAGGTCTCACATATGACCTGTATGAGAACTATAAAGACAAAATAATTTTAGAACAAAATACCTTAGAATAACCTTAATTTAAGTGCAACTTCACTTTGTACACTGTTTGATACAAATGTGAGAATGCAGCTTGATTAGGTCAGACTGCAAGGATTTAAAGGCACACTCATTATGTGCAGACAAAGGTTACAGACAGACAGACAATCACAGATGCTTTACAACCCATGCAAAATCTTGAAACACAGCACCCCAGTCATATGGAATAGATTGGGAGTCAATTTTGATGAGGGAGGAAAGACTGAATACCAAGGGGAAAAATCTTAAAGTTCAGGTTGAGATGAACAAATTACAGCTCAAGATTTGATCCCTGGTCACAGAGATTGGATGCATAACATTTACTCTGTGTTTTACCCATTTGGCAGGATTGTACTGACTTCAATAAAATCAGTAGAGCTAAATTGCAGAAAACAACTAACTTTCTTTGCCTCTTCATAGATTTGGTTAGCCAACTCCCTGGTTGGTGCAAGCACAAGGGCGTTTGGAAACTGTTTACGCCTTGACTGGGCATGTTTTACCTGAAAAAACAAGAAAGATAAACTGTAACCAAAGCACTTATCGAACAGTAATTTTACAATTAAATATTTAAGAGTTGTATATCACTGGAAAATGCTGCAATCATTGACTTGATAGATTATTCATTTTAAATAAAAAAGAATGGAGTTGTCAGATTTCATAATCAAATGAAAGAGTTAGGTCCAAAACTACAGAGATTAATATTTAACGGAAAAACAACAAAATGTTTCAAAACAAAAAGCTTTTGTTCGTTTAAGACACATCTTTTTCTCCTTTGAGATCTCACTTCCAATTCTTCTATCCTATTTGAAATTCCCTCTTAAAATTAATAACAGAACCTTATAAACAGGAAACTAGTAGAAATTGACACATTAGGATAGTAGAACATTGATATTTCATTAATTAACTGTACAGTATAATACATACATCTGGTGTTGGCGGTGGACCCTCCTGAAAAATCCTGCTCAGTATTGGCACCAGAAAAGCTGCAGTCTTGCCTGAGCCAGTTTGCGCACAGGCCATCAAATCCCTCTTGCCTTTGACGATAGGAATGGCATACTTCTGTACTGGTGTTGGCTTATGATAGTTTGCCAGCTATAATTAAATAATAAAATAACATAAAAAATGTTGAAAAATGAAAACATTCAAATAGGAGACAATAATAACAATATAAACTCAATAACAGTTACCTGTATATTATTTCTGATGATTTCACCAAGATCACATTCATCAAACTAGAAAAGAATAAAAACCAAATAACTGAATTGCTATTATTAAAACATCAGTGATAATACTCATCTTTAAAATAAAATTATCAGCAGCAGACTCTTGGAAGTAAATACTGCACAATAATTTACCAATGTCGTTTTCCCAAACACAGTTAGGAGAATCAAAAAGCCGAATCAACAACATTACTAGTTGTAGTTCTCACTATGTGCCAACACGCACAAGAACAAAGTCAAAACTTGCCTTTGAACACTTTGCTATAATGGACTCTTGTTCATATGGATAGAAAATGTTTCTCTCGACAAAAAAGTAACACCAATTAAACAAGATGCTTTAGAAAAGTGTACAATGGTTTCCTATAAGAAGCTTAGTGCATAAATAAAAAATTCTGGAGGAGATGTAAAATGATGCCAAGATCTGTCAGTGTCAGCTGAGTTGCATCAATTATCACCAAAACAGAAGCCAGAAATTGTTTTCTATTGCTACCATGCCACACTCTCAAAAAGCTCATAATGCGATTGGCTCACACTTCTCACTATTGTTAACTCAAGCTTCTGCAATTATGTTATAAAAAAAGTTACCTTAAGTTTTGCTCAATCTTGATTGCTTTTTGCTTACTCTACTCATGCATGGCTCTATACTCTGCCACCTTACCAACTTCGCTGAGCTGGCTCATTTGCAACTGTTATTATTATTATGATGATGATGATGTTGAAAATGATGGTGATAGTGATGACCCCATCATCACCATCTTTATCATCAACTAAACTCAGAAAAGAGCATCTTTGTCAAACCCTTAACTCTCTCTTGTACGACAAGGAATTTATGGCACAGCTCAGATAAAAATGGTATGTGTACCATTTAAACTGTAGAATGAATGGGTTTTTTGGTTTGGTACAATGAAATTATAAATTTACATATCAAAATTTACCTGAGTTAAATGTACCTTTTTGGTGTATGTACCATTTTTATCAGAGCTGTGCCAAAAATCCATTGTACAGTAAATGGAGCTTTAATTAAGCAAAATAAAAGATAATGTAACTTACATTTTCAATGCAATCAGGGGCTTGATTTCCAGTTGCCTCCACTGGAATATCATCGTACTTGTCAAAGTTGATCCCACTGTTGTGTCCACTAAACAGTTCCCTGTACAAATAAAGTTAAAAAAATGCCAAGGTTAAACATCTTCCGGTAAGTCCAATAAAAATTGGTAAAGATGGTGTGTCCATGGAATCTCTATCCACTTGGAAAGTAAATTTTCATTTCACTCATCTTTAAGCAATTTGTACTTGACCCCGATGACAACCACAAGCAAATTGAGATTCATTATGCAAACAACACTCACCGCTCTACACGCTCATTTCTTGGTAAAGGTTTGGACCACTCTTCTGCTGTTGGTTGTGTCCACCCATAATCTAAATTTGATACCAATGCAAGATGTGGATCAAAAATTCTGATTCCGATGCTTAAAATATGATTCACATTTAAAGAATAAAAAATTATTCAAAGTGCATTCGCTTAAGTTTTTTCTTAACTTTACAGACCTTGCCACCATTCATTGTACCAAACTGCAGACTGTTCAGTTTTAATGACTTCACTGTAAGTAGTTGGCATAATTAGCTTGACCAAGTGTGACCAGATTATTTGTGAACAGCTGTTTGTAGTTTGCATTATTTTATTGCTGTTAAAACAACTTACTGCGAACAAGTGAACTGTGCTTATGCAAGCGTATTCTAACCTGGTTACACAAATATTGAATCTACTAACATTTTTGGAACCAAACTGTAGCAAGGTTAGTATTAAACTGAGAAATGTATGGTTTGGAGGCCACAATTTTTTAGACTAAAATCGCAGATACTTAAATTACACACTTTTCTAAGCCAGAAGATAATATCTTCATTAATTTATTCAACAGACATCTAGCAAATAGTGAAATTACCATACGTTATATACTCCTCATCCTATAACACATAAATACATTAAAACAAACACAATTTATCAGAGTAATACTGACAAAAAATAAATATGATAAAATCATCCTGAATGTTCACTTGTGCTTTGGTTAACAAATACCTTCCAACACAAAATGTCTACATAGCAATTAATTTTATAGCTATGTGTCAGTTTTAGTCCAATAAAGAACACTTAAAACTTTAAAACTCTTTCCTGAACTGAATTTCTTCGAACTTCAAGCAATTTGAAAGACATTTTGAAAGAATCATGGCAACTGTGATGTACTGTACCTCGAGGCTGGTTCTCATAACGTTCCTGGTATCTGCCCCCACCACCTCCACGTCTGTTGAAGCCACCACCTCCATAACCACCTCTGCTGCCGCCATAGTTTCCACCAGAATATCCTCCCCCAAAACCACCACGATAATCTGAGAAAAAAGACAAAAAGTACAAAAAGGTTCTTATATCCTTTTACGAGCCTAAGTGGCCCATGGAGCCGGTGCTTATCCCCGGTTTCTGTAGTGTTAAGCGGATGAGAGTCACTGACTCCCCCTGGACGGGA
>JAOCNB020165819.1:0-17639 GCA_026546465.2 Palythoa caribaeorum | reverse complement strand
CTTTTTAGGACGAATAAAGTATGTATGTATGTATGTATGTATGTATGTATGTATGTATGTATGTATGTATGTATGTAAATAGTAAGGGCTCTTCAAGCACCCTTAAAAAAGAGAATTGCATTGAAGGAGTTTTCAAAGCGTTTAAGGAGTTGCAGGAGCCCTATGTATATATCACCTGCTTCAAGAATTCTTCCAAAGCCATCTCTCCCTGGGCCACGAGGATGATATCCTTAACCGCTGCCTCGTTCTTTGCCAGATCCACGTCCCACACCTGCCCCAGGTTGAGGTCACTCAAGACCCAATTGACACGCAGACGTCTCATCAACTGCTTCCAGTGACGCTCCTTCAAAGCCTCAGATTTCAGTTCCACAACCAGAACATTCACCTGTATGGAAAGTAAAATGAAGCTCAATAGTGGGTTACGTAGCAGTCGAGTTTTGTTCACATATCAAGGATAGTACTCTTTTGACGTTTTGAAATTCCATGACTTTCAATGACTTTTTTCGTGATTTTCGACCATATTTCACGACAATGTGCTGTTCATTTCTTTGCCAAAATACTTCGAAAAAAAAACCTCAATTACTTTTTTATCGGCAAGATAAAGGAAGAGAACAGCTGCTACTTGTGCAAATGAACGAGGTTTTTTATTCTTTAACGTTATTCATGTACAATCCTATCTAAATTGTACCAATTTTCCACGACATTCCAGGCCCTGGAAAATGAAATTCTAAATTTTTGGGACTTTCCAGGTTTTCCATAATCCAAACACTGGTTAACCAGGAATTTCAGTAGAATATTTAAGGAGTTGTCCCAGGGACCCCCTCTTGTTTCATTAGGGAACCCATCGAAACAAAGGTTTAACAAGCTTACAATTTAGTTTGATTTTCTAAATGTAAAAATCACGATTAAGATTTCAGCCTACTGTATGCTACTATTGCTAAGGTACTGCATTGCACAAAAAGACTTCTCGTTCAGCTTAAAGATTCTAGGTTTAATTCTCGCCTTAAGTTCACGGTAATAGCTATCAATTTTTTGCGTAAAATATGCAATTTTTTGCATTAATGAAAACCCTGAAAACGCAGCCAATTCTGAGTAACATTGCTCAATACTTCAGTTATCTGTACTTTTTAAAACTTTAAAAATCAAAAACCATGTCTTAATTAAAGTGTTCAAAAGCATCTATGAAATGTTCAGAGATCTAAACTTTAATCATTTATCCTGAACTTAATATTTTAATATAAAAAATAAAAAGATAATTTACCGATTGAAATATTAGATCAAATTATCACGATCAAAATGAAAGGCTGTGTATCTAAAATAAAAATATTCAACAAATAAATTTGTTCAGAATTGACTTGTATTATTTTTTATGCAAGGGTGAGGTAGAAATAAGTGACGTGGAATAATGACGAACTCCTCCTTAACATTGCTTAGTCACTAACATTACCTTCAAGTAAGTCTTGATAGTCTTCTGCACAAATTCAAAGGATGCATACTGTCTCAGCCGAGAGGGAAGGTTCTTCATGTCATTCAGCAATCCATCCAGTGACTGTCGCAACTGCGAACAGAAGAATAAACTTTTAGTTTTAGGTAACCAGTTTTTAGAAAAACTATTCAATGTGTCGGTGAATAGATACAAACTCGTGAAAATATGTGATAAATAAATTATCATAGCCATAAGAATGTAGAAAAGCTGATGTTTCGAGCGTTACCCTTCGTCAGAATATCTGCAAAAGCTAGGAGAATAAAGGGTTTATATCGGTAGTTAATGAGTTGTTTATGAAATTGCACATCCGTATTCATTAACCACCTTTATAAACCCTTTATTCTTCCAGGTTTTTCAGATTCTCTGAAGAAGTGCTAACACCCGAAACGTCAGCTTTTCTACCTTCTTACGGTGATGTTAATTTACTTATCACATATTACTACGAGTTAGAATCAATTTTAGTTTAGCACTAGCTCGGTAACGTCCGAGTAGTTAACGTGTCTGACTCATACATTAACCCTAAGGTTCAAATCCTTTACAAGTCACTGTGTTTTGCCCTTTCGCATGGCACTTTACCCTAATTGTTCCAGCCACCTATCAATGGATTAGAATCCCATTCAAGTGGAGTTTCATTTGCCAAACACTAAAACTAGTGAAAATCACTGGTCTTCTGATAAACTGTGCTTTGAGAAATGTTGGATTGACATTAACTGCTAACTTTTTAAAAGTCAACGTTGCGATAATTATATTTTCAATTCTTTTAACAGCAGCCCCCAAAACAGCTCTGGCGCTTTATTTGCTGGGTTGTTCCTTATGGTTGGTGACCGACAAGCAGTAGGTTTTTTTCATCTTCTTTTTCTAAGCAAATAACTGTTTAAACTTTTGTATCACAACCTGTCTGTCTTCTGAATGTAAAGTGCATACACATTGTCAATGAGCTGACAACTGGTGTTTTTGAAAAAACGTTTTGACTGACATTTCACGATGAGGAAGCATGTACCTTTCTCGGTTGCACAGACAGCCATGGCCTTTCTTTCAGTTCATCAACCTTCTCCCATATCTTGGCAAGTTCACTCCAAACTCCTTTCAGATCCTGCAGCTCTTCAAGAGCTACGAGAACACGCTCCTCACTTGGTGCGACAGTACCTGCAGTGCAAGGAGAAAATACGAAACTCAACAATCTGGAAGTACAAACCTCAATTTCTTCAGTGAATGAATCTGCAGCAGCAGACGAGCTAAACATTTAAATTAATGAAGCATTTTTACTTTTAGCTTCCTCAAAGCTTCCTTTGTCCTTATTTCCCCAGTGAACTTCCTTCATTGTGTATATTTCTTGAGTTGATGGAATATTTTGCCTAAAACTTCACAACATTTTTTGTCTTTGGTTTTACACTTTTGAAAAATGGCGGTGCAGATTGAAATTATGATTTCAACTCTGATTTCATGAGATCATCAAATCCAATAAAGAGCACACGACTGTCAGAGCCCACGTTATTTACTGATACAATGGAGAATGTCTTCTATATTTCCTGTATGATCATATGGAGAAAAATGGAATTTTGGAAAAAATTGATCAGCACTCGTCTCTTTTTCAAAGACCATTGAAAAACAGACTTGAGCTGATGTTTTCTAAAGTGCACTTTTCACTGTTTGATTACACATATGAATAAAAATAAAATCAAAACTTATCGCAAGAAGACCAATCTGCTTTTCTTCAACTGAATCAAAGTGGCCAAAAAATACTTAAGTTAATAAAATTCTAGCACAATTACCCAGAAAATTATTGAATCCTGTACAATAACTAATCCAGCTATTAACTAACCAGGTTCCACCAGCTCCAAAGCTTCCTTCGCTTTGGCCACATTGTCCCTGTCTTCCTTAAGCCTTGAGAATTTGCCCTCGTAAACTGCCAGATTACTGAGTGCAACATCTGGTCTGACGTTTCCCTGAACAGGTTTGCCCTTTTCCCACTCAAACAACACTTCATTGGTGCGTGTCTCCACGGTCTGATCTTCTGAGATGATCTTCATCTGCAACGTTGCCACCTGACGGAGACAGTTACATACACTGATAAAACATGGATGGCTTCAACATCAGTAATTATTATTATCAATATACGCGGCCAAATAGATAATCGGCCTCTTCAAAACACACACTCAGCGGGCCGCAAAAGACTGACAGCAGCCCTACAGCTCATTTCAACAGAGCGTTTCTGCTAACAGTAATCGTAGTAGTAGTCGTTATCGTAATTCTAGTTTTAGTCGTAATCATCGTAGTAGTCAAAATTGTAGTCGTAATCATAGTCGTAATCGTTTTCTTAATTGTATTTGTAGTCGTAATCGTCGTAGTAGTCGTAATCGTCGTAGTAGTCATAATCGTCGTAGTACTATTAAAACTCGCATTCTTGATATCATTTGGCCTTGTTTATTGATAATAATGATAATGACATACTTCGCAAGGACCGCAAAAGACACTACAAGGGTGTAAATAAACAATATTCCCTCAAAAAGTCATGTTATTCCCTTATTATCATCAACCTTACAATCCTCCTACACTTGAGGTAGTACACTCACAAGTAACAACTGTAAGTTAAAAAAATGAAATCTGTGATTGACAAGAATAAGAAAGAACTTTAGTTTTAAGAGAGAATCCATCAACAATTTGAGCAACAATTGGCCAAATCATATTCCACACTTCTTTGTGCCTGTGTTAAAAACACTTTTACGAGAATCTTTGAAATTATACCAAATATAAAAACAAACTTTGAAGTTCCCATAAATTACTTGCTGAAAATGGTAAAACGAAATTGACAACAAAATTTTGATTTTGTTTTTGTCTGTACATTTTGACATTTTTTTCTCTGATTCAAAGGGGAAACTGTTTTTGGTGTTGTTACTGGAAACGAATTCAGATCCAAATCTTAGACAAAGTGTATTATGATATAATTATTTATGTAGTACTGAAATTACTGTGGTACAAAATTTTTGTCCACCAAAGATTGTAATTACTCGATTTAACAAATAGATTCCAATGTTGGCGTGCGTCTGTTGAGTAATAGATCACATATGACATCAAAATGTGGTAAGAACAAAAAAGTAGGCGATAGCCTAGTGTGTCACTGATGTTCTTACCAGTTTGACGTCCTCTGTGATCTATTACTAAACAGACACACAAAAAATTGGAATCTACTGTATTTGTTTTATATAATAAAAAATTACGAGCCGATCCCTGTAAATATCGAGAAACTCGGCAAATATCGTAGAAATTCGAAATTTTTCTTATTTTGCCCAAATAACCTCTATTGTGAGCTATTTTCGAAAAATACTTCGAAAGGTTCAACTGCATTTTAATTTTGAAGAAATCGGATAAAGTTTGAAAAACGAGGTTTTGACATCATTTCGCATGCGGAAAAGAGAGAAAATTAGGCAAATTGAGGTGGCTCGTTCAGGAAAATGCGCTCATATATTTTAAAGAACTTTTGTCACAAACTAAAACAACACTTTGGCTTTAACATGAGTTTATTTTTATTTGGAAAGTCTTTGTATTCAAACACATTTTTGACCGTTGTAAATACCAGTGTTTTTGCACTTGTTTCAAAAGTCAAAAACTACCCCATTTCACACGTCAAAAAGGCTGACTGGTACATTAAATTTAAATACGGGGCTAAAAAATTTTTCAAGTGGATTGGTTTTACTCCATTATATGAAATTTTCAATGGCGGCAATTAAAAACTGGATTCTTGAGAAGCAAAAACAAAAGGGGAATTTTAGCAGCGTGACGTCACGGTTGAATATCACTCCACCTCGACAATCAAAAATGGCAATTGGTACATTGAATTCAGACACGAAACAAAATCATGCGGAGAGCAGATTGGCATTACTCCATTGTGTGAAAATTTCAAAGGCTGCAACTAAGAATTGGCTTGCTGAGATATTTACAGGGATCGGCTCTTAAAAACTTTGTAATGGTGACATGAATGGTGCGTCTGTCCTCTAACAGATCATAGGCAAGAACCAATCAAAATGCAAGAATAACTTGGATTATCAAATAAATCTTAATGAATTCCCTCCTAATTACTTAACATAATAACTGCATGTTGGAATGTGCCCGGATGGCCACCTGTTTGTTGCTGCATCCCCAAATAGATCACAACTCATCTTTGAAGTATCATTATCACTGACAGTATCACTATCATTATCACCATCATCATCACCACCATCACCATCACCACCATCACCACCACCACCATCACCACCATCACCATCATCATCATAACCATCACAATCATCATCATCATCATCATCATCACCATCATCACCACCACCACCATCATCATCATCACCATCACCATCATCATCACCATCATCACCATCACCACCATCATCATCATCATCATCACCACCACCATCACAATCATCATCACCATCATCATCACCACCATCACCATCACCATCACAATCACAATCATCATCATCACCACCACCATCATCACCACCACCATCACCACCACCATCATTATCAAACTGAAAACTGGAGGACTCATCAAGTACCTGAGCTTGAATGCTGGAATCCTTCCTCTTCAGGATATCATTGAATGCACCCCACTCTCCTTCAACGTTGTCAATGTACAGCCAGGATGAAGGGAATGTGAACCGTTGCCTCTCAAGGATACGTTGGCCTTCCTGATAAACCTGTATGACAGTAAATCAACATACTTTATTAAAAAGATGGCAGCGTTAAACTGAAAACTAAAAGGTTTAGATTAACTTTTTAATATTTTCACTGAGTAAGAAGGATTAGTAGGGCCTGGATGGAAAGCTGAGTCAACTTTGATGGAAAAGAAGGTCAAATAAAGTTCAAAACTGAGTCGGAGTTTGAACCCGTGGCCTTGTGGCTGGAAGACAGAGATTTTACCAACAACACAGTTATCCATATGATACAAACAGTACTGGTCTTCATTTACAAAATTTAGAAATTTTAAATATTTGAAATTACTGTTTATTTCTTTAAGAAAGGTGGCTCTCTTTTGCATATGTATTTGTATTACTTCCCTCTGTTTTCAAGGCCTTTAATTCTACATAACCAATATGTCCCTTATGTATTCAGTCATTGTCATTTCAGAGATAAAAGCCTTTTGATGTAAACTATTACTGTTTAACCATCTGAAAACACTTTTTCAGAATAAATCCTTAACAGCAGTCACTGTTGACAAGAAGCGCAGTGAAGTCTCACGTACCTCAACATTCTTATCCCAGTTCTTCAACTTCCTCTTCAAGGACTGCACTACAGTTATGAAGCCAACAGCTTCAGATGTGGATGCTCCTTCAATTGAATGCTGCTCCATATCCTGACGAGCCTGAACAATACAAAAATAATGCTATCAACAAGAACCTATACTACTTCAGTAGTTTAGCTGTAATTATTGCACAAAAACTCACTAGACTGAAATCAGGGGTTTTAAAAAGATTTCAAGTTGAAAGGTCAGGAAATTATTAAATTTGGCTCCCACATGTGAAACACCTGGATCAAAGTTAATAAATTTTGCTGTGTGACGAACAATGATTATGTATGTACTACTTAAGAAGGAGTTCTTGAGCGAAGTTGTGACGGTTCATTTGGTCTCTAGAAATTCCCTGGCAATGGTTCAGCAGATGAAACGAAAATTTGGAATGTAAGACGGAGTTGCAATATGGTTTCAGACATGTAAGTACTCACAAAAACTCTTGTTACACCAAAGTTTGAAATGAAAAATGACAAGAAGGAATTGATTGTGTTGTGATGACCAATTCATAAAAAATCTCGAGTACAAACAGCTGATTTCACCATCTTTGTCAGCTGGTCCCACAAGTAAAGAAGGAACCACTTTTATTCTGAAAATTGACTGACGATGTGGGGCAACCAGTATCCAATCATTTTAAGTGTTGCATAACACAGAGTTCAGGCACCCACTATCACTGGGAAAAGGTTTTTCTTCGAATTTTTGATACAAAGACAGCAACCAAAAACTTATCGACTCAAAATTCAAACATGTTGTCAGAAATAAGGCTAGTAAGGATCGCTTGCAACATGCAACACCTTGTTTTAAAACCCTGGGGAATCCTCAATTGTCTTGACTCGATGGTTCTTCTGTGGAAAGTATCTACTTCTTTGGATAACAATCCTTCCATCCACCCCAAAAACTTAAATATGAGCCTTTGTTTATTGAGAAACTATCGAAACGGCACTATGAGAAAATACATAAATGCCCAAAAAAACATAGACACCTCGGTCTATATTGTACTAACCTTTGAGACAGCAGTATAGAAATCTACCATGCTGTCACCCAGATGTGATGCAAACTTGCTGACAATCTCCTTGTGCCAGGTGTCGTATTTCATGTTGACTTTGGACTGTACCTAAATGTCACAGAAATCGACAAGTTGGTAAAAGGAAAGACAAACACAGTAATAATAATCTTCAATCATGTTGATATGGATTGCATTAAATTATTCTTACTTGATTGTAATCGATGACAACTGGACCAAACACCTTCTTGGACTCAGATGTATCAAAGGTCACTCTTGCTTTCCTTTTCAAATTGAATACCGCGTTTGTTAGTTCATTAAGGGTAGGGTGTGGTACTATTTTCACAATCATTGTTTCACTCTGTCATGAAATCTTTGTGTGACGTCATAGTAACGTAATAATAAGCAAATTAGTCTGAACTACAATCGCAGAACGTGAGAGATACCAATGGGTATACATTTAAATTCTTCTGTAAGGAAATTCTTTAACTATATTAATAAGTTTCAAACAATTGTTTCTGTACTTTGATTTCGAACTCTCCTCATTGTTTGTGTTTGTATATCAATGTGTAAATTGTCTGAATAATTATGTACAACCTGCTTGAAACCTTGGTGATTTGCAACATAATTGTCTGACATCTACAACAACACCATCATATTAGTAAACTCTACCTTCAAATAAAATATACAGTAGTTGCAAATTATGGACAGGTATATATGTACATCGTAAATTTTGTTGCTAATGATTCTCAAAAATGGGGCAATGGGTAACTATTCACTTCAAATCTCTTTTGATTTACAATGTTTACACATAGTTATACTTCCAAAAATTGCGGTTAAAAATTATGCAGGTAGTCATTATAAACATGTATAACTAACATCAAGTGATTATGTTTAATGCACAAGTTCTAAAATCTCAAACTGCAGTAGGTTACTAGGTTAACAAACAAAAATTATGGGGACAAACAATATTTGTTAAATTTTTTATTCTCTCGGTACTGTAAAAGAGCACAACAATTGATTAAATATAAAACCTTTAGGGGAACCCTAGTGTCTTACTTACTTGATATCATTCAGCAGTTTCATCCACTTCTCCAGATCTTCCCCCAGTCGGCCATACACCATGCTGATATCCATGTCCCAGAGGGACTGGTACTGAAGCCACACCTTCACATATTCCTGTACCAGTTTAACCTTCTCTTCTATGGCCTCATAGGCCCCCTCAAGTATAACGGGCCCTTCTGGTAGTTTGCCCAGCAGACTGCGGTATGTCGTGTCAGTTTCATACTCATCACGTTCAAGTCCAACCTGATATGGAACAAGAAAACAGTCAACTTAGAATCCATTCAATGATCTATAATTATTAACTATTATATTTATAATACACAATATTTGATTAAAACATAGAGTTTTGAAATTGTGATTTTCGAAAGAAAACCTCACTGGTTCCATTTGCTCACTAATTGCTCTCATTTTCCTTCTGACTGAATATTGGCGAGTTCTTGTAGCTTTTCAGGGCAAATCTGTTGATGTCTCTTTCCTTTCACTTACTAGAAACTCGTTGATTGATTCCAAAAGCAAATAAAGTTATATTTTAGGTATTTTTCTTTCAATTTTCCTCAGTAAATCCTTGATTATAATATGGAGTAATTTTCATAACCTTTGCAGAAAATTTTCCATCATGAACGAATGGTGTGCTGTTTAACGTCAGAAGACAATTGCAGGCAACAGACTCCTTTTTCAAAAAACTTTGTCGCTTCTGATCGGGTATATCATGGAAGCTGCAATGAAAACTGTTGTGAAGGAACAACTCGGACAAGCTGAGGGCTGGATACCAAGGCTTTCTTAGGATTAGAAACTTTCAGATCCACAAGTCCCTGGTCCAGTGATAAAACAAATTGATGTTCAGCAATGGCTCCAATTCAAAAATACTGTATAACAGAAGAGGATCATGCTATCTCATCTCAGTGAATACTCTCAACTTTTCGTTCAGAAAAATAACCTTAATATCCAAAACTTTCATAGCTGTACAAGCCTTTTTGCGTGACTGAAAATAACCAACTATAATTAATGCAACCATATTGAGTTCGCAATGTAATGGGACAAGTACCCCATAAAACCAAATCCAAGAGATCTTACAAATAAATGGCGGCAATTTTAATATTCTTTTCTCTCAATCTGACTCATTTTCGGTAAAATGTAAAGTGTAACTCACGAACGAGGCTAGTTAAGCTAATCTGAATAAGGTCAATGACTTAAGTTAAGGCAACTGGGATAATGCAGACAATGTACCTGGTATCTGGAGCTTTGGATTCTGGGTAACCAAGTAATGATGCCCACCCATCGATGAAGTTCATCCAGGAGATGCTCACGGACTCGCTCGGTTGGTGGCTGCATGAACAGCACTTGGTTCTGAATGCGAATCTCATGACGAGAAATCTGATGAAATAAAAATCTCCTTTTATCCAAAAGTCATGGCCAGAAAAAATAATCATGACTAAAATAATGTCCACCCTTTAAATTCTCTTCATTCAATTAAACAATTAGATACTCAGAAATTAAACCCCAATTCTATTGAATTTTGTTTCAATCTTGTTTAGCAAGTTTACTATTGTTCAGAATATTTTATTCAGCTCTGACAAGCATGGCAGTTTAGTTTACTTAAGCAGCAACTACTCTGAATTTACTTTAAAGAAAAAGAAAATTTCATTAGATTTTATCCAGCATTTTCCCCGTTTCATAATTATTCCAAAGATACATAATTTGAATGCATCTTCCTGAAAATGAATGAGCTGTATGATTATTTGAAAACAAACACTCTATCCAAACTTTTCACTCATCTACAACACTCTTTTTACCAGCTGTTTCAATAGTTTTTTTCTTGTCACAACAACTGTTCTTCCTACTCAAAAGAATTTAATTTTCTTTAAAATTACTGGGTCTGTTCACCACTTTAATAAACGTGAGAGTGAACTTTTTAAGTATTATAGCTTACCACAATGTCTGGATCTCCACCTGGCTTGTGTGCCATCATCGAGGTGTCCATACTGTCATCCATATGGCGTGAATGTTTGTTTCCTTTCAGACACTCAGTCCAACTCTGGATTCCCGATTGAAGACGACTGGACAGCTTTTTCTCTACCTATATGTATTAAATAGCAAATTCGATTAGTTGAAAAATCTGATGTAGAGACCATTGACGACATTACCGAAAACACAATTATATCTTGTTTCCACTGTACCTGTTGGTCCAGGGTGGCAACCCATGCAGACAAGTTGGAGTACGAATGTAAGTTCAACTCATCTACAGCCTTCTGAACTTTCGCAAGCACATCTCTGAACATCTGGTTGGTGTATGCACAAGTCTCCAGTGAACGTACTTCAATATCGATGTTTTCAACACTGCTCAAGAGATCATCCACCTATAAAATATTTTATCACAAAATAATATGTCAGAAACACCACAGGGATCCTGCAGCTTTAAAATCAGAAAATTTAAAACCTGTTTTTGGAGAAAGTTTGATAAAGCTAAGAAATATAACCTTTTATCAGATACTACAAACAATTTACAATGTGCATCTTCGATAACTAATGAAAACATGAGAATGCATAATATGGAATACAGGTATACTTCTTTAAAGTTATGTAAAACATAGCTTAAGAATTAAGTAAATGTATTATAAAGTCACTGGCTATCTAAAACCTCTGACACAAACTTGTCTAATTTAACACCATCTTAAAGCCTTAAACTCATGCATAAAGCATAATCTTATGACTTCTTTTAATTCATTAAGGATCTGTAAAGGCCTTTTACAATTAAAGGTGTAAAACATTTATACCAGTGTCTATTCACCTCTGTCAGAGCTTTTAAGGTAATTCGTGAACAAACCTTCTCCTGGTAGTTGAAAACAGCTTCTGCCAGTCTTTGAACATAAGGATCTAACTTGTAGGATTCCCAAACAAGGCCAATACCCTGGTTAAAAAAGACATTGGGTAAAGCTACAGGTGTAAAACTCAAAAACATTCAAGAAACAAAATAAGCATTAATCCTATAATTCAAGAAATTTTAAATCCTTTAAAATAAATCTAAAAGGCCTTCCCAAAGTCACGCAAACATTAATTATAAATAGGGATCTGCTATATTCTGTTCAATATGCCTTATTGGCAATGTCACTGGATAAATGATCTGTACAACACAATTACTGGTATGTTTGCTCATATCATGTGTACCCCCAACTGTTCTGGGTTGTTCAAAATGTGTTGCATGAATAGTAATGTAAATCCTGATTCATTAAAATAAATTTCTCGATATTCGTGTAACATGAAACAATACGATACTGTACCGATAACTCTTATATAATATCGTTTGGCATTTTTATACAGTATTTTAAATAGACAATTACATAAGTGTGTGAAGAAACAAATTTCATTTTGCTGGACTGAAAACACCCCTCCATCACTTTAGCAACTTGTATTCGAGGTCTTTTCACCACTTAAAGATGAAAATAAAACTTTGCTTCTCCAAACATAATTATGTAGTATCTTCCTTATTTGACAAGATTTACAAAACTCAACACAACTTTAAACTAGCTAAAAATTAAGTTAGTTGTACATGGTTCTCTCTGAAGACACCTTACCTCAGTGATCAGAGCCTGAACTTCTTTTCTAAGCCCAGCAACAAGAGGTGAAATGGAGTTCTTTTCTTCCACCTGATGAAGTCAAGAATAAAGTTAGCAGATGAACGTATTTTATCCACAGCTTAAACTACAGGAGAATGAAAAAGTTTAAAAAAAATTGTTTGTGAAAAAAGCACTACGCGACCTTGTATTACAATAACACATAAATACAAAGCTATACAAAATAAAAATGACAGGATGTTGTGTTATCCTTTTGGGCTTAGATGATAGATAGACAGATCGTATTATGATGTACTGTACCTTCTCACAAGTTCTCTCGTATGTTCGTACACTTTCAATGAGTGAGATGGCAAAAGGATATAGTTGGTTAGCTTGGTGGGCCTTGTTGACAATTGCCAAAGGAACACGGAATCCAAGCCACTTGAGATTTCTCACCTTTCACAATTACAGAGACAAAAATCAATGTTGACATACATACAAAGGAATTTAAATACTATAAACACTTCTTTACCAAAAAAGGGAAGCTATTGCTAAGTACTTTTAAATGCAAGAGAATTAGAAAGACTAATCAAGAATCATGCTCAACCACTAAATGTATGGTTAGTTAATTAAATTCTAATAGTAAAGTTCTAACCAACTAGCACAATATAAACATCTACTGTAATCTTAACCCTTTCAGCCCCAAGCATGACAAATGATGTCTTGGTAAATTCTCCCAACTGAGCTCCATACTTTCTTTATAAGCAATTTGGGAGAATTTGTCTTTTCAACTTCTACAGTTTATTCCACTTGATCAATTTCTTATTTCTCATTACCAGTTTTATTGTTTTGTTATGAGTTATGTAAGGAGAAGTTAGATGTTGATAAATTGCTCTGAGCTGAAAGGGTTAAGAGGATATCGAGCAAGTTATAAGAGATGAAAACTCCAAATCGACAAACAAGGCCACTTTGATGGTCATCAAAACTTAGTAAACTTAGTAAACTTTTGAGGAATATTTTAGCACCGTGCATATGTTATTATCGATTTTTGACTTGATTGTCCATTTGTAATTTGTTTTATTTCAGTTGGGGCGTCTCAGGGAACACATGCAGAGGGTCTTGGGGAAGCAAAACTCACTCTTTTCCTTTCGGCCAGTGAATAAGTGCTTAATGTTTTCTTATTCCTTCTCATCTTGTTTGCGTTTTCATAGCGTTTCTTTTTAAACGTACGTTTCTTTTTATGGCGTCTTTTTTCAAACGTACGTTTCTTTTCATAGCGTTTCTTTTTTAACGTACATTTCTTTTTAAACGTACGTTTCTTTTTATGGCGGTGTTTTTTTCAAACGTATGTTTCTTTCCTTTGCCTTTCTTTTCAAACGTACGTTTCTTTTCATAACGTTTCTTTTTAAACGTACGTTTCTTTTTATGGCGTTTTTTTTTTTCAAACTTACGTTTCTTTTCATAGCGTTTCCTTTCAAGCTTACGTTTCGTTTCATGGCGTCTATTTTGACAGCCCCACTTGAGCTCCCAGCGTCACATATTCTGTTCTTTAATATAAAAGAGTCCACAAAGAATTCAAGAGTTAGCGGTAAAGTTTTGTAGCTTCTATAGCTAAACTAAGCTAAAGCTAAATCCTTTTACGAGCCAAAGAGGTCCATTGGAGTCGATGCTTATCTCCTCTTTTCACGTTCAGTTTCTAGCAACAACTACTTGCAGGTGCTCAGCTCGATGCATTCCAACGTGCAGTTATTGGGTTTACACGCTTTTTTTATAATAACCAGTAAATTTTGCCGAGGCTCATTCTTAATTTGCTGGCAATTTCAGCCTCAATTTGTTCTTATTTCTGTAAGCAGTTTTTAAGGAAGATAAAACAAAGTAAAACAAGATATTGGAAAATGAAACGCCTTGCGACACACATTATTGTACCGCTGAATTTAGAGGCGAGCTACCTTCACTGTTTGTTGAGCAGTCTTTGCAGTGAATCTTTTTATGTTTCATGCTGTATCGCTAAGTTTTACTCAATTTTCTACCACAAAAACTTTCCTAGTTATCAAGCCTCAGCCTGAGCTTGTTCTTAAATTGTTCTGAAAATTTGGCGAATTTGAGCCTCGTTGTTCTTATAAAAAAAAGTGTGTGTATCGACAAATCTCAGACCACGTGCGGGTCTCACGATATGATCCCGGGTCGTAGAAGTGGGAGGCGTGAATGATGACCGCTACGGCATTCTGGCTCCCTCTGTCATGTTTGGCGTCAAAATTCCTACCTATCAGCTGTTTTGTGGTCGGAGCTCCGCAATCTGAGCGTGACTTGTACATTCCTTTCATATAGAACATGCAAGGAAATGATCCAGCTTTGAAAATATTTGTTTATTGATTATTGAGCCTAGCAACCCGGCCACACGAGATGGTTGTGTTCAGCGGAACCAGCCAGGTACTGAATTTGAACTTGTGATTTCATTTTATATCATTGCATGATACAGACTGTGATTATTTGAAGAAACAGCGGTATTTTGAGCTCAATGGTTTATTTTATTGTTTAACACAGTCGAAAAAGAAGAAGACTTCAGCACATCACAGCCATTCGGAGAGCTCTGCGTTTGCGGAAGAGAAGCCGATACTGCACTTGTCCAAAATCTGCTAAATTCTGAAGAAATCGATTCATGCACCCCTGGACGTAAGTAACTTGCGAATTTTCTTTTTATTAACTTTGCGAATTCATGGGCTGTTTGAATAAAGGGTCTAATACTGAAATTATAGATAAAATGACAAAGCGTAAAGTTAAGTGTCTGTTAATTTGTACTCACTTAGAATCAGAATTTGCAAAATTCGTTCCTTCTAGGTTTTGCCTACAATACAAATTTTAAAATATTATAATTTTCGCGATGTATGTTTTTAAAGCGTAGAAAAACGTCTTCAGCCACGTTTGATCAGCTTCGGACAAGTTTCAAAAATTCGGAACATTAAAAGATGTTTGGGAAACGAGCTTTAATTTAGACGAAAATAAAACATTTTCAAGATACGAAGAGGTATATTGGTCACGTAATACACACACGTGACCTCCAAAGTTAAAAAAATTCCGCCATTAAAATATATGACCATTAAACCGGATAAAGAAATATTTGACCCACACTCAGCTAATTACCAACGGATCGCACGTGTCAAAATTACCAGCGACAGAAGTTACTGTTGGTGAAAATTCTATCATGTGTGTGTTGTTTTATATCTTAAAAGTATCATTACAGCAGTTTTTCACTTTGAAAGTCAATTAAGCAGCTTCGAGATCAAGAATATGCCATCACGCATTGCATTGCCAATTTGGTTCTCCAGTCCTGGTATGTACTCGACGTATTTACAAGCTTTCAGCAAAACAGATCGACTTTCATCTGATAATTTCATTAGATGAAAAGTTGATGACATTGAGTCCATAATTATAACACATCAAAATTCTTGCATGGTTTTGAAGAAGTGGTTGATTGGCAGTTTTAAAAGTAGAAAAAGTGAAAAGGTGGCTCCAGCAACCTTCACTTTTCCCTTTTCTCAACGATTCTTGGCGTAGACGCATAGTATAATTTAATATACCGTTTTAAAACTAAACTTTATAGGAACAATAAGTCTCGGAGTTTTAAAATAAGGGCCAGTTTAATTCACCTGAAGTTGACGTTTTGATGGTGTTTAGAAGTTTATCTGACAATTTCTGAGTCAAAAGTTATTAATAAATAACTTCTGATAGGGTCAGCTCAAATGAGCAGCAATGCTCGTGATTTTTTTCCAATTTTTCTTATGAGATTTGACGGAAAACTTTGTGAGGAGTCGCGAGCAGGCGAAAACTGTTTTCACTGATCTTCTCTGGAATGCTCCCGAAACGGGTTTGCATTGATTTTCACCAGCCTATGAACATGTTTTATTTCTTACGTACAAAGATAAACCGGCCATACTGTGCAGTTGACTACAGAAAACTACAGTAGCAAGACTGGCCACAAAAACTAGGAACAAATGCGAAGGAGAGAGGAAAACTAACGTACGACTGCGCATGTGTCAACCTCATTGTTCAACATGGCTACCGAGAAACAAGCTGAATGAATGTGTAGAGGTCGAAGGACCAACGAATGCGGCAAAAAGTCACAGGGAGAAAAACGATACTTAGAGATTGAAAAGGCTGATTTTTTTACGTCATTTATAACGAAGGTGGTTTTTGATTTTTGTTAATTTTTTCGTCGCAGAGGACAAGTAACTGAATAATTGTGGACACTGATTAGATATTGGTGAACCTCAAGACGGGATTTTAAGCTCAGTTATAAATAATAAAAGACGCGTTTGCATGTGCGGCATCACTGCGAGTTAAGTTGCGGGACACATAATACACGCGGGAGGCACGTGTTACACACAGGACACATGTGACACACGGGACACATGTTACACACAGGACACAATAATTTACACGCGGGACACATGTTACACGCGGGACAAATGTTACATGCGGGACACGTGTTACACGCGGGACACATTTTACACACGAGACACATGTTGCACGCGTGACACATGATACACGTGGGACACATGATACACGCTGGACACATACACGCGGGACACATGTTACATGCTGCAACCTTACGCGAAGCGTTACGAAAAGAGGAAGCTTACTCTACATTTTCTGCAACTTGTCTGGACATTTTTCGTTGTGTTGCAAGTTACAGAGAGGAGTCAGTTACGCCAAAATTTCTTCTGCAACATATCTTGTAACGCTGTCCAGTTTCACCGGAGTTATCACAAACAGATCAGTGCCTTTAAGTAATGATCCAGGTAAGAACTAGGGAGATAACAACAGGCGTATCACAAACAGATCAGTGTCTTTAAGTAATGATCCAGGTAAAGAACTAGGGAGATAACAACAGGCGTATCACAAACAGATCAGTGTCTTTAAGTAATGATCCAGGTAAGAACTAGGGAGATAACAACAGGCCTGCGACAAGTTGCTTCAAACCAATCTCCCCGCGGTGGATTTCTTTAAACTCTTCCGAAATGTGGTACAGCGGTCACTTGAGAGCTTTAAAAGACTGGTCACGACGTTTTTTTGTTTTGTTTTCTCTTGCGAAAATACCGTATTTCCTGGAACAAACGCTGCTCTCGAATAAACGCCGCACCTGAAAGCCAAAATATTAATAAACGCCGCCCTCGAATAAACACCGTTAATACGAATATTGAACAAAAAATAATTATAGTGCAATACAATAATTACGCGTTTACAAGCACAACG
>JAOCNB020165786.1:0-10025 GCA_026546465.2 Palythoa caribaeorum | reverse complement strand
CTTCAATATATGAAGAACAAAAACGTGTCTGCGTTTTTTGTTTTTCGAAAAACTTTTTGTTTTAGAGCAATTTTGTACGGTCTCTAGAATTTTTTTTACCCTTATTTGAAAAAGCGCCATAACTTTTCTCTGCAATTAAATATGAAAAAACGAAGGCACGCGTACGTTTTTTTTAGCACTGTTGGTATGGAAACTGGCGGATTGATTAAATCATAAAATATCAGTAATCGCTGGGACTTGTAACTTTTGAAAGGCGATTTTATTGCTTATCTCTAGAGAACGTAGAAAATCTAAAGATTCATTTTAATTTAAAATTCGAAAGCCAGCTCTATAAACTTTAATTTGATGTATGGGTTTAGGTATCTACGGTTTAAAACAGATGCGCTGTATCGTTTTGATGCAAGACACCCCTGAAGGTCACGGTAACCTTAAATTGTTCTAAAAAGAACAATTTGAGACTGAACTTACTAAAAAGTTAAGAACAGTCCAGGCTCAGCCGAAAGTTACTGGTTCTTATAAAATAAAAAAAAGCTGTATGACTTCCTAACTGATCAAGGGCGTTGTGAATGTCAGAAAGGATAAAAATAACCAGCATTACTGGTGTCATATAAAGACAAGTCAAGGTGAACTAGTTCTTGTTACCGTACGTGTTGTTTGTCAGTGTAACCTAGGAAAAGGGGTTAAGTTTTTCTGGCAGTAAAACAACGTGCTTTGAAATGATCTAAATTTGCTCAAAGCACTGAGCCAACCGAGAGGTAGAGACGCTTTCCAATATAAATTAGCTCTGATTTTTTTTCTAAAAAGTCAAAAACGTGGTTCGACGTTTTTGGAGCGTCAATATCCCTGACTTGTAGAGATCAAGCCTCACTTACTTCTCAGCGGAGGTGGAATTGTACGAACCAAATTAAACTGGATTCAACAAAAAAAACCACAGAATTTATACATGTGTATTTCCATCACACAGTCCGGATAGGTGTGTGCCGCGAATGGTCTTAAACCCTGACCCTATTTAAGGAACAATCCAATGAAAATTGATACCCTGTTTAAGGCCAAAATCCAAAAAATGACACCCTATGCAAGGGAAGAACAACAACTCAAACTAGCTTGCTAATGATGATCCAAATAACGACCAACCGCCACGCAAAAACACAATCTTTTTAAAATCGCTTTGGTAATACTTTAACTTTGACAGATCATTTGTTTTCCGCTTAACTGGGTGTTTACTTACACCCTGCTATTTTTGCTGATACAAATTTAGGCACCCTATCTAAGGATCACTCCTGGCCGAAAAGGATACCCTATTGAAGGATCGAGAACCTCCAAAAACCATACCCTATTCCGTGGCACGTTCCTATTTAGCCCATATAGGGGGCATCCCCCCCGGGGAAAATGTATATCCAAATTAGAACTATTGGAAAATTAAATTTAGTAAATTCGTGATTATAGGTCCGGTAGGGAACTTTTTGTTGATATGTCGTGACAATGTGATAAATACATCCAACATTTCGAAGGTCATCGGGTCAAAATCGCCGTTGAAAATCTCTGGAAAAGTCTTTGCATGTAAATTCTCCATAAATACGTAGACAGCAGTGCTTGATCAGTCTTGAAACAGAATAATTTAAAGTCAATCTAAAAAATAGTACTTATCTTTAAAAATTTAAAAAGACGCAAGTATATATCGCGAAAATCGGAGCTTTTCGTGAAAGGCTTCTGTCTGCAAGCCCACAAAGTCTCCGAATTTTTTTCTAAAAACGGTTAAAGACGAGTGTCCCTTTGCTATAGAAGGTCCAATTCTTTCCTTTCCGACAAAATTTAGCAGTGTCGACGTCACGGACTTTGGGCCTACATAAAAGTAACTGTCGCAATTATACAAATTTTCTTTGACTTCGTCTCTCCCATGCCGTAGCAGTATGCCTGAGACAAGTCTGCGATATAGACACCAATGACATTGAAATATAACCGAAACTGATTCTGGAGGGACGTCTTCGTTTATTGTTACTTACACTCACTCACTCACTTACTCACTCTTTCATTCAACTCGATTGCATAGTGGCCTCGTCTCCATTGGAGGCAGTACTCACAACAACAAATTGCACCACCACCTCAGCGCGCCACGGCTCGGCTGATCACGCGTGAAATTTGGAATGAAGAATTCTTCACACTTGGACATTGAACATTAAAACTCTTTCTAGATCATGGGTATTGAAATTACTCCTTTTGATATTTTATGCATTACCTTATGAATGGTAATAACAGTTACAATTCAGTAATTAGATCATAATTCGAACAATGTTCACCTCGCCTTTGAAGCTCTTGGTTGTGGCAAAAAAGCTATTGCTGTCCACGGTTGCTCTTGTCACATGCATTGTAGTTACACGGTTGAAGCCGGTTGTGCACATGCGTGTTGGTTCTGGCCAAACCGTGGATTTGAGTACGGGTTTGTTCTTTAGATCTGTGTTACACTTTGCTTTGAATCATGTAACACAATATACTCTTTTCATTAATGCTAACGTTGGAAGTGAGAAGCTTTTTCTTTATCGATTTATACCGGTTAAATTCATTACCGGAAGTTTTCATATTGTTTATATTTTATTACCTTGTCACCAGTGTCTCTCGTTAATTTTTCTAAAAACTCTGTATAACAATTTAACCGTCACTTCTGAACATGCGAAACGTTAAGTTTTAGATTATATTTTTAAACAATACATTGTGCAGTGACGATCTTTATAACCGCTGTTTGTATACTTTTCATACTCTTTTTTTTCCTGATTCCAAGATAAACTTTAAAGTGTCCATATGGCGAATTTGTGTTTTTCGATTTTGGTATCTCTAGAATGCGTAGACAAGTATTTTAGAAAAATTTTTTCGATTACGTCACATTTTCACCACAAAATCGAGCTTTAAAGTTCCCGCACCGTCCACGCCTAACGAAGATGACCGGGAGTTGCTAAGCCCTGGGTCCAGAACAGGTCGTGACGTCATTTCAGGAATCGCGTACTCTTCCCGCTGGATTTTTCAGTGTTTTATTATATTTCCACACTAACCCAACCATTTTTTTGTCTTAAACAAATCGAAAAACGATTGGGTTTGTATGGAAATACATTGAAGCACTTAAATGTAGAGTTGAAAATTCCCGAAGTGACGTCAAAGCTGTTCTAGCACCAGACTTAGCAACTCGCGGTCATTCGCGTTGGGCGTGGTTGGCGCGGGAACTTTAAAGCTCAATTTTGTGTCAAAAATGTGACGTAATCATTTTTTTTTAAAAAAAACTTGTCTACGCATTCTAAAGATATCTAAATCGAAAAAAAAAATCTTTCGCCAAAAGGACACTTTAAGCTGAAGTTCGTTGCAACAGTGGCAAAAGAGTTATACAAACTGCGGAGGTACATTTAAGACACACACACGCACACACACTGATAGTTTTTAATGAAAGTTTTGCGTGTGTCAGGAATACAGCATTATTTTTACTAAATGACACACGATATTGTTAGCTTTAAGCAAATGATATCATGAACCTTTCCTCAATTCTCCTTCAATCAAAAAGCAGACCGCACTCTAAACTGCTACGTAGCTAAAGATTCCTTAACTATACCAGTTAAAAATGCAAACAATAACTGAGGGAACTTGAAACAATTTAAAGTTTTTCTACCAAAACATTTATCTTTACAATTTGCTTAAGTATCTGAATAAAAAATTCACAGTTCGAACAAAGAACAAACATCAAAGCTTAAGCGGTACTGGGGCTTGGCTTCTAATCTTACACTGTTGCCGGTTATCGTTATCGCCTCGTTCCTTTGACGAACAGTCTGGAAAGGCCGGACACCCTTCATCTCGATGCCTGCTATAAGGCTTCGTTACTCTCCAGCAACGCAAGTTTTTTTGTTCGGTTATGTTTTACTAGCGACTGGCGTGTTACAAAATCAATTTTGTTTGTCTCTGTACAGGATTTTCCATTTTTACCGGAAGAACAGTTTCTAGGGATTCAGAGTTTTTAACTTGAAGCATAGTTAGTAGAGTCAACTGGTTATGAAACTCGATAAATGTTTTTGTTCTATGTTTTTGTTCTCTCTTTTACTATTGAAATGTGACGTTGAGAGTGCACAAATTACAAAATGCTTCGAGATGTAAATGAGCAAACGGCCAATAGAGTAAGGGAGCATCGCACCTAGAACAAAAGATCATAAACGTGACAGTACACACAATATGAAACAAAGAACAAAAGATCATAACCGTGGCAGTGCACACAACATGAAACAAAGCAGTATTGTAATCTCCTTTGTTGTTTGCCAAGTTTCACAACCATTCTACTCCGCCAAATTTACTTGAAGTGATAATAACAAATGGACTAATTTTATTTTACTTTCTTTTTTTTCTGTTCCTTAAAACTTCATAAGCTTATTAGTTTTTTTTCTTTCACTACTTGTACTTCCATTATTTCATCATGAGTTGACAACGAGAAGTTGGACAATCTGCACTGATTTCGCTCTTGAGCGTCGCCCGATGATGGATACTATCAGGAACTCGGTTTTGCCGACTTCCGAATCAGTCCGTGTCGGCCTCACCCTGACAGAAAAACGAGCCCAGTCTCTGGCACGAACAACTTTTGTCGTACGCCTCATCGATACACTGTAACCAAGCCTGCTTCTAGCCTTTATCGTGAAGGTCTCTGTGTATTGCAGTCCATTGATGATCTCAAATATCACAAAGGTTGTCTGGTGTATCGGGAGGGTGAAATAGTTGCTGGCGTGAACAACACGAAGAAGAACGCTTTGGGGAGTTACAATGTTTCTAGAGATCCTCTGGAATGGATTTCCTGTTTATCAACAACAAAAAATAACAATAACAACGATAATTATGGACTAGGTAGAAAAGAAGCTGATGAAAAAACAATAACTACTAAACGAGCAAAAACACCAACTTTCAAAAACCAATCGCGAGGATCTAATTGCAAGAAAACAGAACTACATTTAAAAATAACAACTACAGTTTATCAAACTTTTTAATTAAACATAAAGATGGTAAATATGGCCTAGATTTATTTCAATTATTACCTATCAAAATGAGCATTCATCAATTTTAGCCAAGGTAAATGTGTAAATGTATAAAGATGACTTTTTAAAAGTACTTAGTCGTTTTAGCTTATATATAAAGCTCAAATTATTGTAAGTCAACACTTCCTGCGCTTTTAACCCCTCCCCCCTCTGTCAATGTTCCGTTTTACGGGTATATCTATCGGCGACCTCGGGCACTAAAGGCAGTAACTTACCAACGATGTTACGCCTGCTCCCTGTGCATCTAGTAACAATTATTATTTAATTGTTATCAGGGGTAAAAATACTCGGTCAACAAGATTTTTCTGTGCGTTGTTTATTATTTGGTACCGTATTGGAGCTTACATAAGTAAGCTAAGGTCGAACACGAGTGAGCGACCACCATATACACCATCCATGTAGGTTACTTCAAAAAATTCCTACTCTCAACCTTCCCAATATACAAAATTCTAACCAAGTCTTCAGTCGAAAGCTATTTGAACTCACGGTATTTTGTTTTCGTTTGTAACGCATGCGACAACATACAATTATATCTTTGAAGTTGTTAGTGGGACTCTATAGTGTTAACCTTGTTTGTAAAAACTGAAAGTAATAAATGAAACTAATGAGACTAATTAAATATTACTGTTATTCGTGCCTACCTGCTGTTGTAATTCCTTCTAGTTTGAGTTTAAAGGACTGCGATGGAGCTGTAAATGTAGCCATGTAATGAACATTCCCTGTGCCACGTGGTTGGAGACTGTGGCTTGATTTATAACCTCCATATTTGGTAATGAACTTTAGTCTCAGAGATCCACGACGAACCTTGTTAGCTCCCGCTACTGTAATCAGAACCTGGATCGATTTACCTGAAAAGAAATAAATCGATTTATTTAGTTTCCTCTACTTGAACTATTGGTATTTCATTTAAGGGGAAAAAGGAAACTTTATTCCTTTACTTAAATGCACAAATGATATGGCCCCGATTTGCCTTAGAAAACCTTTACATGTGTACACACCAAAGAGATAATTACGTTCGTCTTTTAAAGCAGTAAGACTGGAAACTATAATTTTAAAGCAATAACTTGGTTTTCGCTCTAGATCTTACTCAGTCAACTCTCCTTACCTTTTGAATTCTCTTCCTGAAAACATTAAATATGTGCATAGTTTGTCAGCCTTTAAATCTCAGCTCAAAACTCACATGTTCAAACATGTTTTTAATCCTTGTTAGTATTTTAATAATCAGTATTTAATAATTATATAATATTAGTATTTGACTTAATTATATTAGTATTAAATTTAAAAATTGTAAAGTACTTAGAGTTTACGAATAAGCGCTATATAAATTAATTAATAGTAATAATAATATTAATATTATCATCATCATCATCATTATCATCATCATTATTATTATTATTATTATTATTATTATTATTATTATTATTATTATTATTATTATTATTATAGCAATTGATCTGTCGATCTTTGTCTGAGATGAGTTATTTCAGCTTGTGGACAAATAACTTTGATAAACACTGGCCCACACTGACATGCAATGTTTCAGTATAGATCAATATTATATATCAGGCATCCATTGGGCTATTATTTATACTGAAGACAAACAACAAAACTGTTCAGAGCTCAGACGTAATTGGCTATGTCTACTGAAATTGTTCTGTCAGTGTGACTGAAACAATTTCATTTTGGTATCATGTTAGTATCCTAGTGACAGTAATTGTTATTGCTCCTAGGATAAGTGCATGTTATGACTTCTTGTTGTGTCAGTAAACTTCAGTTCTGCTTCCAAATTAAATTTAGCACTTTTTTCAAAGTCAGAAACATGTTGTTTTTGGACAACTTTGAATCTCCCGTAAATCTTGTCCAAAGGTCAAGTACAGAACAGAAGATGAAGACTAAGTGTGCTTGAAACGGCATCAACAAAAGCTGTAGATAAATATTTATATTCGTTTTTGGAAATAAGTATATACGTATAGAATTTGACTGCTGCGACAACATTCTTTAGTTTCATCATTTTTAATCAAAAATGACAGAAAACAGCCGTTTTCTTTTGTTAAAAAGTTACTTTCCTTCAATTGGTAATGCTGTTGACATACACTTCCTCATATCAAAGTAGTGTTTTTGGTTTTATCAGTGTAATGGTAATTTACATTTGGTTAAATTATTTGCTTGTTAATTAGGTATTACCGTAAGTTTTGTTGGCATCTATATTTTAAAACATAGTGTCCAGTTCTTAAGAAACATGCTTGAATCTTTGAGTTTTTGTTGCTGTATTTGATAATTGCAGCAAGTGAACATTCCATGCCACCATCTGCTGTGTCATTGCCTGCGGGTGAAGAAGATAGTTTGCTCTCTTTCAAAGACATTAAAAATGCAGAGAAACATCCTTTGGGGGAAGGTGGTCAGGGGATTATCAGCAAAGGTATCTTTTGAGTTACTAAACATGTACCCAAATTGCTGTAAAATAATTATTTTTAATACATCTTAAGAAAATTAAAAACTAATTTATTGGAGAATCAGGACCTGATTCTCCTAAAAAGGTTTTAGTCTGGTCGTAAAACTCCCAGTTTCTTTTGTTTGGTGACATTTATTGCAAAAATTCGAGAAGTATGGCAAGAAGTCTTCCGTTGCAGAAGGAAGCTCTATAGTTACTTTATTAAAATGCAGTTTGAGTTGGAGGACAGATCTTCAAGGGTATGAGAGAGTTCGATAGAAGATCAGAATTTTTGTTTTCTGCCATGACCTGGATTAGGCTCAGCATGACAGTAATTGACTGGTATCGTTTACAATACAAAGAAGGCAAACCAGTTCATACACCGATTCCGAACATGGCGGACGCACGCAAAAGCCCTGAATCGAGGAGGTGAAAATATAGCTAGTCAGTCGTCTGTGATCTGAATGCTGAATGCTGGTTTTCCCTTAGAAGCTTAGTGTGTTTTGCAAGAAAATGTCTTTGACAGAAGCAGATATACCAGGATTATATTTCGCTACTAGAGCTTTGTCAGTGCTCATTAAAAGTTAAAGTACTCCGGTTTTCCTTTAAATGTTGCAGTGATCCGTTAAAAGGGCTAAAAGAAAGAAGCAGTTAGTTGTAGAATAGAATAGAATTTAAAATGTCTATGCAAACGTGAATTAAAACCTTGCTACTGCAAAGAGTATTTACTTCCTTATTCGAAATATCCTTTTTAAAAAGAACTAATATTTTCGTATAAAGATAACATCAGTTTGGAGATCGGAGAACAAGTGAAAATGTAAATTTTAAGTAGAGATGTGTTCGCACATTTTGTGAACAGCTTGTGGCTCGTATCGTGAAAGTAAAAACTATATATTTTCAGTTTGTCTAAAATAATAACAAACTATTATAAGTATGATATACAAAATAACAAATTTTCCGAACTGGTTTATTCTGAGGTACATTTCATCAGCAAAGTTTATTCTTAGGCATATATTAATGTTTGATATTACAGTAGTGCGAAATAAATCAATAAATACACTCGTTCGAAACATTGGTATGTGCCTTGAGCAGGAATTTAACTCGCGTCTCCCTGTATTCTAGTCAGGAGTGCTAACCGCTACACCATCAGGGACCACCACGCTGGGACATCGCAGTTTCATGATTAGTTGAGTTGGTTAGTGCGTGAAAATTCCTGGGTTCAATTTCATTCATTTATTTGAGCATTCATTCGTTCGTTCGTTCGTTCGTTCGTTCGTTCGTTCATTCATTCATTCATATATCTTTCTATATAGGCTTGGGCCGAGCCGTACTGTTGCACACATTCCTCAGTTTGGTATTATTCAGTTGATCTGAGCCTTATATGACGTGGAAAGCACTACAGTAGTATTTGGCCGCCACACTTGCATTTCACTCGAATGAATAAAATTGAACCCAGGAATCCTCACGCATTAACCAACTTAACTAATCATGTTGCCAGCGTGGTGGTCCCTCATGTTATAGTGTTTAGCACTCCTGACTAGAAGTGTATTTATTGATTTATTCTTAAGGTTGAGTAATACATAGGTTGTGGCCGTAATTTCAATGTTGTTGATCCTGATCAACACAACATTCGCACAAAAAAGAGAAAAAATAGGAAAGAATCTGGGAACTAGGATGAAAAAACACCCACGTTACTGCTGGTTATTCTTCTCCCAAAGATTGATGGTTTACATACCTAAAACGAAGGCCATTTTTTAGGCGAATGCTCTTATTTCAAGATCTAGCAAGAGAAGCTCAATGGCCAATTATTATAAGTTGAGTACTAGCTACCTTTAATATAAACCATAAGGGCTGGTATGTCGGGAGCCATAATTATTGTTGTGTCATATTATATAGTATAGGTGGAAGGTCTCTACACCCTGATAGCTTATATTGAATAACTCATAATTTTTCTGGTAAGAGCATAAGTAGATTTATAAGTCTAGTACTATATTTATGGCTTTTATTTACTGAAGTGACAAACTTTGTGAAAACTGACGGGAGCATATTGGTATTAAATTTATACATCATCGATTTCTATCAGGAAATATAAGCAACAATCTTTGATAACGAATATCTTAAAGAAATTCTTGCTGCTAGTAATGAAAAAACGTCGGCAATCCCAAATCTTTGTCTCAGCATAGTTACCTTTCAAAGAATAAATTCCGCGATTTAAAATCTTTTAAGGTTACTGTATACCTTCGGGGGTGTTTTTAGTCAAAACGATAAAGTGCGCTTGTTTTAAACTGTAGATACCTAAACCATATATCAAATTAAACCTTACATTACAGAGCTGGCTTTCCAACTATATTAAAAATTTTGAATTAAAATGAATTATTAGATTTTTTACGTTCTGTAAAAACAAGCGACAAAACCGCCTTTTGAAAGTTACAAGTACAAGCGATTATTGATATATGATGACTTAGTTAATCCGCCAGTTTTCAGACAAAAAGCGTTAAAAAATGTGTCTGCGTTTTTTCATATTCAATTGCAAAGAAAAGTTA
>JAOCNB020165750.1:0-10025 GCA_026546465.2 Palythoa caribaeorum | reverse complement strand
CCCAACTTCCCTCCTCCCTCCCCCACAAACACACACAAATGTCAAATGGCGGTCTCAAAAAGTGTTTCATGTGATGCTATCGGGCAGTCGTTTTTGAGTTGATCATAAATATAAGTAAGTTTTTCATTATGTTCCAGCTCTGGACACGAATAACGCCATGATCAAGAAGCAAGTGATCGAGTTGCTATCCGCCCTGTGCCTTTACTCCAGCGAAGGCTACCATTTGGCTATCGATGCACTAGAAAATTACAAGGTAGGAAATTGATTTCGACTACTTATTTTGTGTGTTCTTTTTTTGCATTTTCATGGACCTGGACTTCGTCTCGGTCTGTAATAACTGGCCAATATCCAGTCTTGTTATATGGCAGACTCGCTGAGTAAGAAAGGTGAAGAAAATTCTGTGTTCTGCATGATTGTTTACACGAGCGAGGAAGACCCAAATCCCAGTGAAGACGAAAGAATATAAAAATGGACGCCAGATATGAAAGAGGCTCATTATCCAACTATTGTTGTGTCTGTAGTCTTTTCTCATTGTTCGCTTCAGTAATTAAAAATATACTTATATTTTTGTGACACAGCAAACAAAAGGACAAAGATATCGCTTTAGTTTGATTATCAACGAACTCAAAGGTGCGGAGGTAGTCCCGTACATGACGACCATACTTGCATTCATCAATACAATCATCATCTCAACCGACGATTTTGAGGAAAGAGTGCGACTACGAAATGAATTCACAGGCAAGTCAATCACGTGACTAAATAGAAACCTCATACACAAACCAACTATCATTTAGAATATGTTTTTCATTTACACTTAATTGCAGTAACATGTGAGGTCTGCAGTCGCGACTGGTTTCGTCAATTAAACTCCGTTGAAAAATATTTTGCTCGCGTCGTCCGGTAATCTAAGGACTCGGGCAAAGTACTGGTCGACAGAGTTTGATTGTGGTCCATCAAAAACCACTCCCGACGTCGAAAACAAACTGCCAGACCACACGTGTTACACGGGGTTTTTTTTCAAGAGCAACTGTATAAGAACAATGAGGCTCAGACTACCCGAAAATTAAGAACAAGCCCTGGCTGAGGCTGAAAAAAAGTGAAAATGTTTCTTGTTGAAACTTAACTTAAATTTGTAATTTACATTTGCAATGTGCACAGTAAAAACACAAAGCAATGATTCCCATTTATTATTCAGTATTATATCCTATATTGTCACAAATGATACACGTATTCATGTTCCTCTTACGATCAGTTTCAACGGTGGCACATGTACGTTTCAACAATACTGTACAACTGATGAACAAAGAAAAAGAAAAAGTAACAATATTGGATAATTGTGCAAATTCAGTCTTGGACCCCCCATTAAGTCTGATATAACCACAGAAATAAGAACAAATTAAGAACAAATTGAGGCAGAAGTGTCTCAAGTAAATCTTTTAATAAATTTTCACGCAAAATCATGCATTTGTAAGTTTTATCACTCGTTTTAATTTTAACTGCTGTTCTCTACAATCATCGCCTCATTATTTATTTATTTTTTATTATAATTATGGTACTTTTTCACTTTAACTATTGTAATAAATCCTAACTCGTCCACACACCACCTGCCTCGATTAGCCTTGCTATTTGCAGGTGGTGTGATATTTGTATATTTAATGTTAGAAATAAATAAAGTTGTTGTTGTTCGCAATTTCGTATGTAAGTTGGTTCCGACGTGTTTGGTAAAACAAAAGTCGCCTCAGAAACTGGGTATTTCGGTAGAATATCGGGCTTTTCATGTATTCAGAGGTTTGTCCATCTCAATCTGAACAAACGTTTTTTCCTCCGGTACTCCGGTTTTCCCCCCTCGTTGATGCTCTACTCCGAGATTACACATGGTTCGTTAAAATTTTTGTCACGCTTCCGCCATCTTGGATTGAAAACGAGGCTAGACAGGAATGACATAACAATTATGGCGTCACGTGGCTTCTTGGTCAAAATCGTTGAAATATCTACCAAAAGTTGGTCTGGATTTTGCTGAGAAATGGGCAAACGAGGAAGCTAAAGTTTAGCTAAAGGTGGCGTCAAGTGGGAATGTTGAGTCTTCTTGGTCCAAATTGTTTAAATAACTACGACAAATTAGTCTCGATTTTGCTGAAAAATGAGCAAGCGAAGAAGCTAAAGTTTCAACAAATGTTTTCTTTGCTCGTCCAGCCTCGTTTTCAATCCAAGATGGCGGAAGCGTAGCAAAGGTCCGTAGAGTGGTAGCCTGAGGCGCCTTTGAATGCTTTCCGTCCGCCCTCGTTGAGCTGCGCTACTGAGCGGAAGTGAGTTAATGTGTAATGGGATAGGGGGTGTGGCGTGAGAGACAACAGAGAGAACGGCGAGGTTTATGCAAGGTAATTATCAATGTGAGTGAATAAACGTGAATTGAAACAACAAACATGTGTGAGTGGCGATTCCGTGGCAAAAACAAGAGTGACGATCTTGTGGCAAAACCAACTTTCGTACACTACTTTTGTACTTGGTGGCTGTGATGAGAGTGACTCATTCTTTCTTTTCTTTTTCTTTAATGAAGTTTTTGTTTTCCTGCATATCTTTCACAGTTGCTTATACAGCCTAACATTACCTGGAAGATCGCTTACAATTTCATTCTTTGGTTTTCTTGCTGAGATATTTGTCATTTTGTCTTACAAAACAGGGCTTGGTTTGCTTGACTTGCTGTCGCAGTTACGTTACCATGACGACGAGGACCTGGGGGTGCAGTTGGACGTGTTTGAAGAACAGCGTCTTGAGGACGAGGAGGAGCTTCAGACTCCGGAGGGGGTCAACCTCACCAGCCATCTTGACGTCTTCCATGAACTTTTCAAACGGGTAAGACTCGCTCTCGTTTGATTTTGTGTACGTACTTCCTGTAGAGGAGTCAGGTTGGTCTAGTGTTCGTCATTGCATCTCGCACCGGAATGGAATCCTGGGCTTCGCTCGTGAGCTGAGATTCGTTGACTCTCAATCTGACTCCGAGGGTCTAAGAGTCGCTTTTGACAGGGTTTATTAGGTTATTCCGATACCCTTGGGGAACAGGGCAAGTTCAAATTTTGTGTTGATTGGGCTGAAGTACATAAAATCCCTTTCAAGTGCGTGAAAGAAACAAAACTGCAATGTTTTCAATACAAATTGCTGCATAGAATTTTACCAACCAATACATTTTTGTTTCGAATTGGTTATAAGAATGCACCAAATTGCTGTTTCTGCAATATTCAAAATGAAACTATTGAACATCTGTTTTATGAATGCCACCACGTTATTAATCTATGGGAGTCATTAAAACTACACGTTAAAAACCATGCAGACTTGATTCTCAACCTTTCCATGAAAAATGTTTTATTCCGCATTAGAAATGACCATTCTGCGAAGAGCGCCAAATATATCGTAATACTTTCAAAATATTACATCTATCTGTGCAGATGCAGAGACCCAGTTCAATTTTCAAATGCTATTAAATTTTATAAAGAACAAATATCAGATAAGAAATGTGCGGGATTTCCAGCGCTGGAAAAGATTTAAAAGTCATTTGATTTAGATAGTTTACACTGAAGTATACACATTTTTGTAAGGGGAAATTTACAAAACATTTTTGTACAATATTGTTCGAAAACGTTTGGAAAACTATTTTACTAACTTTACCTTGATTTTAACTTTTTTAAAACGGGCCAATTATGACAAATTCCACAGTTTAGTTTCACGGTAAATAAAGGACCATAGGTCCATAGGGCTAACGAATTTAAAGCGTTATCTTGTTCTTTACAGGTTAGTAACAAACCTCAAGGTATAAACCTTCTTAGCATCCTTCAGAACCTTCTGTTGATAGACAACGAATCTCCAGTTGTCGACGAAATATGGGAAACAATCGAAAAACTCGTTAAGAAAGCTGCATTGGTCGACAGAGAAGCTCAGTTAAGCTTCATGATGAACTCAGTAAACAAAGAACTTGACAGTATAGCCGAGCAACAGTGGACGGGGGGCACTAAAGTGAATGGCCAACTAAATAATGCAGATTCGAATCTGAAAGATGTGGGACAACAGTTTGAAAGGAGCAGTGACGTGAACGGCCCACTAATAAATGGAGAGTTGAACTTGGGAGATGGAGAAATGATCGCTCCAGTTGTTAGAAAGGTTTCTGAAGAGGTCAAAGTCGCTTCACTGGTGGTTGAAGAGTCAATCTGCCCTGATGTTATGGTTGACGTTGAGAGTTCTGGAACTGACCTTGAAAATGATTTTGAAGGGCCATATGCTCAGGAGTTGCTTTCTGTTGCAGTTCAGTCAAGTGCTGAGCTATCAGGAGCAAAAGGGGCATCCCACTCCCCTGCGCCACCTTCCCCTCGTACCTGTGGACAGGAAGGACAAGTTCAACCGCCTTCAATATCTGTTACAGAAGCCATTCCTACACCGTCATCATCCAGTGTAACAGAAAAAGTGCCACCACCTCCCCAACTCCCTGGTGTGGAAGGTGTACCACCACCCCCACCGCCTCCCCCACTCCCTGGAATGGCAGACGTAACACCTCTGCCACCACTAATAGGTGTGGGAAGTGTTCCACCACCTCCCCCACTCCCTGGTATGGGAGGTGTACCGCCACCTCCTCCACTCCCCGGTATGGGAGGTGTACCGCCACCTCCTCCACTCCCCGGTATGGGAGGTGTACCGCCACCTCCTCCACTCCCTGGTGTGGGAGGTGTACCGCCACCTCCTCCACTCCCCGGTATGGGAGGTGTACCGCCACCCCCTCCACTCCCCGGTATGGGAGGTGTACCGCCACCTCCTCCACTCCCTGGTATGGGTGGTGTTCCACCACCTCCCCCACTTCCTGGAATGGCAGGAGTACCACCACCGCCACCACTACCAGGTATGGGAGGAGTGCCGCCACCCCCGCCACTCCCCGGGGGTGTTCCACCGCCTCCAGCTGTTCCAGGGGCTGGAGGTGTCCCACCACCTCCCCCCTTAGGCGGTGCCCCTAGATTTGCACCACCTCCACCTGGTGGTAGTGTGGGGTATGGGCGACCGGTTTCTAGTCCTGTGGTGCCAGCTGTTAAACCTAAGAGTAAAATGCGAACACTTCAGTGGCAAAAACTACCACCACATGTGATTCAGCGCAGCCAGACTTGTATTTGGACACGGGTGCTCACTTTGACCGCAATCCAACCAGACTTTAACCTTGAGGAAGAACTTTTCTGTCAGAAAAAAGCCTCTAAAGATGCCGCTGACGGATCCTCGAAGAAGAAAAAAACTACAGAGGTATAATGTCCGGCTCTCTGTTGTTTTTAATTGAAACATTGTAAGTTAAGGAATCAGGTAAACTGTAGATATTTGGCTTAAGGTTACTGAACAAGTTGAAATGTAAAAAAATACTGAAAATTGAAAACGCAAATTATATTGTTCTTTTAAAAAATTTCAATAGCTAATAGGCCATTTCCGAATTACGCTCCACTGCCACCAAACAAAAACATCAAGTCGAGGCCAAGTGCTCAAAAATACAGCAAATGTATGAGTTTATCAGTTTATCTGCTACAATTAGCTTGTGTCTTAATTAAGGTTTATTTTCCCATGTAATTGTGTAATGCATTTATAGACACAAAATAAAGATTGTATTGTATTGTATTGTATTGTATTGTATTGAAAAGTGAGCACTTAGCCTCGACTTGAAGGTTTTGTTTGTAAGCAGTGGAGCGTAATTCGGAAATGGCCTATTATCAGGTGTTTTTTAGGACTAGTTTTGGATGGCAAAATCAAGAATTGAAAGCATAATTACGACGATTATATCTATATAGTTTTTTTATACGAAGTGGCAAGCAATATAAGTGGTAATATTTTGTTTTATTGACGAAAAACGCTTGAATTTTTGGAATAGCCATCAATAAAAAAAACTGAGTGTTTTATGGTTGAGGAGAATATTTTGACACATGTTGTTTCGCAGACTATTTCGTTATAAAAGGAATGAGATAGTTTTTAAATGAAATTGTACATCTGCCCTTTTCCAGAACAATAAATCAAAGGACGCCCCGAAAACTTAAGTAAAATTTATTTTCCATTCCTTTTCATGTAAGACCTAGAACTCTAAGGCAGTTTCTGGAAGATCAATTTTAAAGTGTAAATGGTTGTTAGTTAAGTAAGAAATAAAAAATGGTCTCCGTGCCTTCATAGCCTGGTGAAAACCATTGCAAACGTTTGGGAGAATTCTAAAGCAGACCAGTAAAAACCCGAGACGCAGTCGAAGGTTTACAACTACTCGAGAATTCTCACAATTTTTGCCGAGGTTTTCTCAAGGCTATGGAGGCACGCAAAACATGTTTTATTTCCGTTTATAAAATTATTACACGCTTGTTTTTATAAGAACCAGTAAATTTTGCTGAGGCTCATTGTTCTTAATTTTTTGGAAGTATCTAAATGGCCGGCAGCCGGCCAGGGTCTTCAAATTACTAAATGGCCGGCAAACGAAATTTTTTTAATAATTCAAAAAATCTACAAGTTTTATCAATCGAAAGTCCCCTATATTTATTAAGAACCACCAAGCGCTTGTATTGACTGCAATATGGTTTTACTTCAACGTTTTGTCTTTTCTCGGCATAGAGTAGCGATGGCTTGTTCTACGACACTTGTAACTGAATCGTGCGAAACTACCGGCCAGTGTCTTCAAATTACTAAATGTCCGGCAGTCGAATTTTTTACAATAATTTTAGAAATCTACAAGTATTTATCGATCGAAAGTCCCCTATATTTATTAAGAACCACCAAGCGCTTTTATTGACTATAACATTGTTTTATTTGAACGTTTTGTCTTTTCTCGGCAGAGTAGCGATGGCTTGCTCGAAAAAAAATCGTGGCCAATTGCCGTGGCCAATTTCCGACAAATTGCTAAATTATCAACAAAGACAAAACGTTAAAATAAAACCATATTATAGTCAACACAAGCGCTTTGTGATTCTTAATAAAATATAGGGGATTTTCGATTGATATATACTCATAGATTTCTAGAATTATGAGAAAAATTTCGGCTGCCGGCCATAATTTAGTAATTTGAAGACCCTGGCCAGCAGTTGGCCACGATTTTTTCTAAGTGTTGTCGAACAAGCCATCGCTACTTTATGCCGAGAAAAGACAAAACGTTGAAATAAAACCATATGGCAGTCAATAAAAGCGCTTGGTAGTTCTTAATAAATATAGGGGACTTTCGATTGATAAATACTTGTAGATTTCTAGAATTATTGGAAAAATTTTGACTGCCGGACATTTAGTAATTTGAAGACCCTGGCCGGCTGCGGGCTATTTAGACACTTCATAATTTTTTTGGCAATTTCAGCCTCAATTTGTTCTTAATTTATTCTTATTTCTGTGAGCGGTTTTTAATGACGAAAAATCAAAATAAAGCAAGGTTTTGGAAAACTAGTGAAACGCCATGCGCCACACATGTTTAATTGTACGGCTGAATTTAGAGACGAACTACCTTCATTGTTTGTTGAGCAGTCTTTACAGTGAATCATTTTATGTTTTTTGCTGTATCGCTAAGTTTTAGTTAGTTTTCTGGCTCAAAAACTTTCCTAGTTATCAAGCCTCAGCCTGAGCTTGTTCTAAAATTGTTCTTAAATTTTGGCAAATTTTAACCTCGTTGTTCCCATAAAGTTGTTCTGAAAAAAAGCACGTGTATATATAAAATGGTTCAGATACTACACGTGTTCTGATTGGTCGACAAGTGTGGTACTTTCATAGTGCTATGAAGCACCAAAATGACGTTTTGCTGTTGCCAATTTGAATTAGTAGTTTCATGAATGAAATAAAACTGTATGCGTTTTGTTTATGGTATTTCTGTTTCTTTAGTCGGAAAATAATTATTTTACAAAAGAATAAAACATGTTTTCCGTGCCTCATAGCCAGGTGAAAACCTCGGCAAAGTTTGTGAGAATTCTCGAGCAGGTGAAAAAACTCGACTGTGTTTCGGGTTTTCACTGATCTGCTCTCGAATTCTCCCAAACGTTCGCCTCGATTTTCACTAGACTATAAAGACACCGAGAACATTATTTAATTCTTAACTAAAATATCGAAAACTATAGCGGTTTCACTGAATAACAAACTAAGCTTTTTGTCTTTAAAATTAATAAATTATCTGTTCGATTAATCCTAATGTACGTTAAATCAAAGGTTCCCGGTTCTTGTAGCTTTTAAGTTCTCTTTTTATCTTTTTTCTATTAAACTGAACACTTCTAAATTTTGTCGAATTATCTCATAAATTATCTGTTTTTTAAAAAGAGAATGTTACACTACAAGCTGAAAGGACAGTCATTTTCACAGACGGACCAAACCAGTAGTTCTAATTTCTGTTTTTTTCATTTTGAAATAAGACCAATTTTAACCGAACCGAAGATGACATGAAACATCGTTTGAATTTTTGTTATAAATCGTTTCTTCATGCCGCCTCCTTAGCGAAATTGCGCTAGAAAACTGAGAGAAACTTTCCTCTTAGGTCATTCTATTGTTAAACACTTATAAACCATAACTTTTTTAATACAAAATGTCTTTGGTTCGCCGATTTACCTAAATTTATTGCACAATCTTTAAATTGCAATTTATTTTCTGTGAAAAGGGTGATTACAAATGGCCAAACATCCAACGATGTTGTATCCACGGGAATGACTAAATTATCAATAGATCCAACAAACAGCACGCAATTTCACAAATGAATGAAATGATCGCAATGAGGATGCGTTTGTAACACATGTGTCTCAGATTTTTCTGTATTGAAATGAACGTGTTTCTGTAATTTTCAAATGAACTGAGTGACATATTGTGCATCTCGTTTCCCCTAGAATAAGACGAATAATAGATAAAGGGAATGCAAAATTTATTATCTAATTCCTTTCGAATTCGTGAAAAATATGGAAGTCAAAAGAAGTTTCTGGTAGATTATTCATTTAATTGCAATTGGATTATATCACGAAAATGTCCTAAATCAGACAGTGAAAATTTCCAGCAATTCTGCTTTCATGTAGAAATTGGTTTTTAATTCTACTTTATGAACTATTCTTTAGTTATACGTTTTATTTTACTGAAAATCACTGAATCAAATGCTATAATGATTGTTCTTTTATATAAAATTTTTATATGCATTTTTCTGTTTAAAAAAATTTTAAACATGCCACATTTCTTAAATGTCTTCACCACTTAACAAAAATCTCTTCTAGCAAACCGAATTCGAAATTTGGTACCTTTTTTAACCTCTCCGTCAACAGTTACAAAGCAATACTTCAAACCTTTATTTCATCGATCTGTTGGCAAATTCAAATAAAAAAAATCGACACTGATCTGTTTGCACATTAGTATTAATATACACTAAAACTACGCGCTTTTTTTTTTATAAGAATCTGTAAATTTTGCCGAGGCCCCCTGTTCTTAACTTTTTGGCGATTTTAGCCTCAAGTTCTTCTTAAATGATTCTTATTTCTGTAAGCGGTTTTTATTAAAGAAAAAACATAATAAAACAAGGTATTGGAAAATAAAACAGCTTGTGCCACACATGTATTGCACTGCTGAATTTAAAGGCGAACTACCTTCATTGTTTGTTGAGCAGTCTTGACAGTGAATCTTTTCTTGTTTTAACGATAGAGTTTTAGCCAATTTTCTACCACAAAAACTTTCCTAGTTATCAAGGCTCAGCCTAGTTCCTTGTTAAGACGATATCACTGCTGCTATTTGAGATACTGCATTCAAAATTTAAACAGAGTATCAAATTGAGATGTGTTTCTCGTTAAGGCATCGATCGATTGACTAGTTAATAATTAACTACTGAAAGCAAGCTGTTGAATTTGGGGTCTATTGCTGCTCCCTATGCTTTTTTATTACAGATGTTGTCTGGAAATACCGTATTTACTCGAATAAACGCCGCCCTCGAATAAACGCCGCCCTCGAATAAACGCCGCACCAGAGAGCCAAAATATTAATAAACGCCGCCCTCGAATAAACGCCGCACCCTGGAACAGACAACAAACTAAAACATCAAA
>JAOCNB020165693.1:0-10026 GCA_026546465.2 Palythoa caribaeorum | reverse complement strand
AAAAATCATCATTTTGCAATTAAAAAATAGGGGTCGACTTATACACCGAGTCGACTTATACTCCGAGAAATACGGTATAAGTCTTGCAGAAAATAAGCCTCGAGGTTATAATTATTTGGTGTGGTATTAAATTTAAACATAAGGTTGTAAGTACTGTGCGAGTATTTTGATTCAGTCTGTAATTAATAACATTGACTTTGTTAAAGTGCATGTACCTAATAGTTTATGATCACAGAACATGTATCAATAACTGAAAGGATTTAGAAAAACAGACAAAATCAGTTTGAAACTTATTGTGATTAGAGTATCTCAAATTTTGCAATTATTTCTTTAACCCTTTCAGCTCCAGGCAATTTATCATTATCTAACTTCTCCTTACATAACTCAAACAAAATTGTATAAAGTGATAATAAGAAATACGGAATTGATCAAGTGGAACAAGCTGTTGAAGTTGAAAAGCCAAGTTCTCCCAAACTGCTGATGTAGAAAGTATGGAGTTCAGTTTGAACAGAGAATTTACCAACACGTCATTTGTCGTGCTTGGGGCTTAAACTTGCTAGCTTTTTCAAAATACAAACTTTTGTCCATGTATAAGCTCCCTCCAAAAAAATACAGCAGCTCTAAAAGCTCTTTGACCAAAAATAAGCAGGGCTTATTTTTTTGAATTTTAGAGTATTTAATTTTGATTAACAATTAGAATACAAGCTCAACATTATTTTCTATGGGTTGATAGAATGACGAGAGTGCAGAGGTTCCTTTGTCATTCTGACTATCATTTGCCAATAGAAATTAAGAGCAAGTACTCTTAATTGTTTTTGTGGAATTAAGCTCTGGAGAAGAAACAAAACATCAACAACAACTTACAACACTTTTTTGATAAATAATTTTTTGATTTATTCAACCAATGAACGTTGATGATATACAGTTTAAACATGATCAACTGTCTGTGGAGTGAGAGTTGTTAAATTAATGCTTCAAATTAACTTTTTTAACTTAAAAAATGTTTACACCATTTTTTGTTACTGCCTTTGTTTAATTTATCTGGAGCTGTTTTCTCAAACAGAAGCTTCAAATCATCTCCAGAAATCATTGAAAACTGGAAAGTAGATAACATATTGAAATTACTTGTTTACATCCGGCACAGACACTGTCAATCACCTGAAAGTATAGTGTTCTGAACTTGATAGCAAATCAGATAGATATTTGACTAGATTTCTACTACCATTTTCACTTAATATGTATAAATTGATGTTTTGAGATGTGAAAATTGGTCTAAAAAATTTGACCTTGACTTAAACACACTCGGCAAAAATAATTATTTAAAAAAACACTGATTTTGGACCCAAAAATATGGCTTGACTACACTGTATTGGCATATACACGTCAAGCAAATATGGTAAATAAATGTTTATTATACTTAGTAAAAAAACATACTTTTCTTTGGGTTTACTGGCATAATAAATTGTCAATATGTTGGGAGAACACAGGTAAACTTTTCAAGTGTTCTCACAACATCCCAAGTAATTTATTATGTCAGTAAATCCAAAGGAAAGTATGTTGTATTGCTTTATAAATAATGTTCTGTGACTTTTTAGCTGTGGTGGTTTACTGGCACAATAAACCAGTTACTTGACCAATCACAGCATGTGTATTATTTTGACTATTTTATAGAAATAATATTTTAAATGAACAATGGAAGGGGATGTTTGCATTGGAATTGACTCATACATTAGGCTAGTTGCTTTAAACATGAAAATTTTATTTTATTCCACGATGCTAATGAAAACCAACTGATATCTGTTCCCCAGGGTGAGCACGAACAGTGGTTTGCACTGATGGAAACTGGATCCAGTGGAAGTTCTCGATGTGGATCACAAAGAAGTTCCCCAACATTACCTGATTCTGGGCCTTTAACAACAATAGAGACAGCTGTTTTGTCACAAACTATACACAGAGACAGCGGCAATGAAAGCTCAAGCTCGGTAAAAAGTGAAGCAAAACATGACCCAGCCCAACAGTTTAACCAGGTAAATTGATAATTAGTTGCCTCTCTGTTGTGAAAGGGAAATTCCAACAGTGGCCAAATGGGGATATGAATCTTACTGAATGTAAGGAAAGAACTTTTACACTTGATTTTTATTTTACTTAATGCGTAGGCATGTTTGCCTTTAGTTTTTTTTATGTATTTTGTTTGTTTTATATTATCAATAGTAATTTAAAGTGTACTCTTTTAATCTGAAGTAAATAAGTAGGGTTTGAAGATGTTCCAGTGAGAGGAGAAAACTAATTTCTTTTTGGGCTGGCTGAAATCTATCCTTGGCTGTTTAAATCAATCAAACTGGTCCAGTTAGAAAAAATTCTAATTTTGCATCCTGTTTCAAGACAATCATTTGCATAGAAAAGTAGCTGTAGAAAGGACTACTTATTAAGTACAATAGCTCGTAATTTAGCTGGCTCCTGGCTGTTAGGATCAACCCTGGGTTTAAACATTTGAGTGGAACTGCTGTTCAACAACTAATGGAGTAACACAATCCCTGCCCCCTCCTCCACCTGGCAGCTACTATCAGGGTTGTCAAAGGAGCCAGAGACCATTTGAGCTAACTTTTTGTTTTAGTGTGAAACTTGTGATCATCTTTTTCATTCAGAAAGATAAAGTTCTAAAAAACTCTCATGAGTGGTGTAGAAAATAATTTCTTTGGACAATAGTTTATTTTTGTTGTTCGTTGTTAATTTAAGGAAACAATTAAAAAGTGTTTTGCAATCACTTGTAATTTGATGAGTAATCTAACAGCTGTTCAGGGCTGCTAACACTCAGGCTCACTTTATTCATTCAGAGATATAAAGGGTGGTGTGGTTGGTGCAGTGGTAAGATCTCTGCCTTCTAACCACAAGGTCCTAGGTTCAAACCCTTTCTCAGCCGCGTGTTGAACATTTGTGTGACCTTCTTTTCCACCAAAGTTGACTCAGTTTTTTATCCTCCCGAGGTCAGTAAAATGAGTACCATCTTCTGCTAGGGGCTAACCTGCGATGGATTAGTGTCCCGTCCAAGGGGAGTCAATGACTATCATCCACTTAACACTACAGAAACCGGAGATAAGCACCGGCTCCAATGGGCCACTTTGGCTCGTAAAAGGATTTAGCTTAGCTTTTAAAGTTTATTTAACCAATAAACATGCATAAGCCGTATTTTAGACTGTAATAAAACACAATGGGCATTTCGGAGCACAAGGCAAAATTAATGTAGAGAACACGAGCGGCAGGCGAGTGTTCTCAAATGCTTGGAGTTGAAATTGTAATATTTTGCAATTTTGTAAATGGCGGCAGGGTTGTCACAGTGGTAAGATCTCTGCCTTCTAACCACAAGGTCCCAGGTTCAATCCCAGGCTCAGCCGCCGAGAATTGAACATTTGTGTGACTTTGTTTTCCCAGGAAGTTGAATCAGCTTTCCATCCTCCCAAGGTCAGTAAAATGAGTACCAGCATCTGCTGGGGGCTAACCTGTGATGGATTAGTGTACACAAACTGGAGATAAGCACTGTCTCCAATGAGCCCATTAGGCTTGTAAATAGATTTAGCTAGCTTATAAGTGGTAATGCCCATTACCCATGTGGCCATTATGCTCAATATAGTGGCTACAAGTTACCCTTGGCATGTATGTGCTTACACTTTACTTTGTAATTTATTACACTTATATTTGTTTGTACTTGCTGCTACAGACTGATAGTAATGGGTACAATGAGCAGTGGTACGTTCTGCAACAACTAAAAGCCAGCATAAAGGACATGCCATTGAATGAGAGTTCATTAGCTTCAGAGATTGGAAGACAAATTGACAGAAGTTCAGATCTCACCCCTAAAGATGACACAAAGGATGATCCAACACCTCAGTTGGGTAACTCTAGCACAGGTTAGTAATGATAGATTTTATTATTAGATGTTCAACTTCGAATATTACATTTCTAGCATTCCTATTGGTTCACTCACTCTGGATTATGAAGTTCAAGTTTATTTCACAACCAGCTCATATATGTACCATATGATCTTATATAGAAACATCATTTTGTAATCATTTTGTAAACATTTTGTAGAAGTAAAACATAATTCAATAGAATGTGGCAATAGTGTCTCAATATCTTATTGTGCAGAATTGAAATAAATTTAATGAAAACATTTATGGTGAAAATAACCAACTCCTCACTTCACGCCTCGTCAGTTATCTATCATCTGTTATCCAATGCAAATTTGTGGAATAATTGTATGATTCTTGATAAATAAATTATATGATTCTTGATGGAATATAAATATTTCAACACAGTGAAGAATTAATATCTCTATAGTCATGTAAAAAGACCAGCTTTATTACTTTTACCTCTACAAGTAAGCAAAAACAGATTTTCAAAACAATTTAATTCATGTGTCCAGAAAGTAATGTCTCTCATGTTAGTTTTGTAATGTGCAGAATTCTATGCTTGTTTTAATTTTTTGATAATATATTTGTTACCTAGACACTGTATGATCTATCAAAACTTTAATATTGTATGGTTAAAGGTTGAAATAAAGTTTGATTAAATCGTCTTTTGCAGGGGATGTTAGTGAAGCAAATGATCAAACAGTAAATACAAGACAGGTTTCTGTGGTGACCCCAAATCAGTGGGTCACCCCTCTGATTAAAGAAGTTAGTGGTTCAGATGCAAACATTGGAAGTGGGGCTCAGCTTACAGGCTTACAGGCTAACCGATCATTGACAAGGGATGATAAGTCACTCAGTTCAGAATCGAACCATTCATTGACAAGGCTAGATAGTCTTGGTGGAAGTTCAGACAATTTCAGTTGTGGAAACAATAGCAACACGGTGTGCAAATCAAATAATTCATCAACAGTCTCTTTGTCTGAGCAACATACGAATATTCCACCTGTTGTTCAAAGAACATCTCCTTCATCAGCAAGTGATGTGTCTGTAGAGTTTGTTCGTCTACCAAACCCGAGCTTATCACCAAATCAGTTACCCTACGAAAATTCTCGAGAAGTGCACTCCACTAATGGTTTCAACAGTCACACTCCATTACCATCAAGCCTGATTCAATCACCGATTGAACAGAATGGTTTAAATTCTTACTCACCTGAAAGCATTAAGAGAGAAGCAGAATACAGTCAGCAAAGCGATGGAGATTTTTGGGTTGAACCAGCTCGAGTCTCAGATCACATTGGGCCTAGCTCTTTACTTCCAAGTAGACCTTTAACCATTGGTAGAAATGGTTCTTCAGAAGCTACACAACAACGCACTGTCAGTGGAGCTTCTAGTCAGGTTACTGGACAAACCTCCGCTGTCCCAATTTATTACCCAGTTCCACAAGAGACTAGCCTTGATACTGTTCCTAGTACTGATAACATAACAGTGTATTCTCCCTTGAGGCCTGGTGGATCTTTGAATGGAACTATGCTTCCAACAGAGAGGCTTCAACCTGACGGGCGTGATGGAGTTGAAATTAATGCAGCTCCTTGGACTAAAGTGACAACTAGCACAGTCCAGAGCATTACATCAAGCGCTTCAGTTTCACCTTTATTAGATTTAAGTAACTCACAGACGAGTTCTGTTTCCAGCCTTGTATCTCACTCAATATCAACAGGTAGTATGCTCTCGTCAGGGTATCGCAACAGTAGTGAAACACCACAGTCATTTGTTAACGACAGTAACTGTGCTAATGTTGATAGCGGGTCAGAGAGTAATGAAAGAGATGAATTAGTAGGTCTACTACACCAGAAACAGAATTCATCAAATCAAGAAGAAAACCTGATTAATCATTTTCCTTCACCTAAACGCCCATCGTCTGTAGAATCTAATATGAGCAGCTCTATTGATGCAGGGCTAGATAACAAAGACCACTCGCCAAAATGTCAAAGTGACTTTCATTATGTACCTAGAGAAGAAGGAACACAGTATTTACAAGGACGACCAAAGACTCAGTTGTCATTGTTTCAGGATAGGGAACGGCGGCCCTTTGGAATGGTCAGTGAAGATGAAGAAAGTAGTCCTGTAACTAAACTACTTGGACCAAGTTTTAAAGCTGCGCAGGAGATGCTTGAACGTTTGAAACAAGAAAAGTTGCGTTCTTACTCTGATTCTGGATCAGATAGCTCTAAACAAGATGATTTGTCTGTCTCTCCACCTGGGTCCTTAAATAGAGAGGACCTGAATAGCAACTTAGATGGAAGTAGCACTTTCCGTGACACGTCTTTGCTCCGTGTGAAGCAATCAGATGATAAACTGTTATCATCTGATAGTGCTGACACTAGTTATGTAAGCAACAAACTTGTAAAAAGGCAGTATGAATCATCCAAGTCAATTGATTCAGATGTTCCATATCGTGGCCCTGGGTTTGCGTGGTCAATGCCAATTCCTTCTTCTGATTTTCAACGTACAACACCTATTCAAACTACTTCCATCTTTTCAAATGAAAAACCATCGACAAATGGTAGCTTTACGTCAGTAAAGCAGGATTTTAGTGAAATAAGTGTAGAAGATACACGTCAGAAAAAAAAGGACAAAATTTTAGCAGAGATAGAGGCAAGATATCCAGTTGGAAGTTTGTCGACACAGTCCACACGATTTCCTCATAATGGAGTTGATTATCATCATAAACTGGCATGGCAGGGCTCTTCCAACTTAGAAACGTCAATTTTAGGGAGTGAAAATGTGAAAGTTCCTTCCAGATTGAGTACTATTCAAGTTGAGGAGACACACACGGCTGCTGATTTTGTGACGGTTGAAGAAGACAAGCATCCTACCATCAACACCCATCACTCACAAATACAACTCTCCTCACCTAGTTATGACAGTGCTGTTGAAATATCATCAGATGACACTGATGATCTTCTCAGTTATGAACCAGTATTAGAAGGTAATTTTCATTATTTGAAGAAAAATCGTCCAGGTACTGATAAAGTATCCGGAAAGTTATCCACCATTGCAAAAACACCAAGAACGACCAGTGACAGGGGTTTCAGAAATAGCTCTGGAAAGCCCCCCAGCTTTGCTAAAACAGTATCAACGATCAGTGACAGTGTTTTGAGAACTAGTTCTGGAAAGCCATCAAGCTTTGCTAAAACAGCATCAACGATCAGTGACAATGTTTTGAGAACTAGTTCTGGAAAGCCATCCAGCTTTGCTAAAACAGCATCAACGATCAATGACAATGTTTTGAGAACTAGTTCTGGAAAGCCATCAAGCTTTGCTAAAAAAGCATCAACGATCAGTAACAGTGGTTTGAGAACTAGTTCTGGAAAGCCATCAAGCTTTGCTAAAACAGCATCAACGATCAGTGACAGCATTTTGAGAACTAGTTCTGGAAAGCCATCCAGCTTTGATAAAATATCAACGATCAGTGACAATGTTTTGAGAACTAGTCCAAGTGGAAGAGGATATGTACCAAAACAGGAAGTGAAACCACAACGAAGTCCTTCAAGAATTAGTCACAGTTCTATTGACCATGGTTTCTCAGCCAGTTCAATTCCAGCTGATGTTCGAGAAGCTGATGTTAGCAGCAGGAACCTTCCATATCGTTCTTGGGAAAGAAGAGAGTTTGACCAACCAAGCTCTTCAACAAATATAACTGCTGGTTTGGAACAAAGAGAGGACAAAGCGATGAGGGATTATCACTTATCGTTGGGTGCTGGCACAGTTACACCAATAACAGACTTTAGCCCTATAGATTATGGCTCTTATCTTCGACCTGTGTCTGCACAAGTAGGTAGATCCAAATACGAGGACAGTAACTTAACTGATGGACCATCAATTGAAGAACAGAGCATTTGCTCCTTAAGTGAGGACGTGTTGAGTGTTCAAGATGATGAAGAAATCATGCAGAGGAATGCAGCCCCTTCTCTTCATGATATCGAGTTGCAAAGTGAATCTTCGACTTCAGATATGTATCGGCCATTTCTTAAGGAGGAAGCTTTGTCTTCTGGGAAAAGGAAAGAAAATACCTCTTATGGTATTTATGACATACGAAAATCCTCAGGTCCAGGAAGTACTAACCGACGAAGGAGGGCAATGGGACTCAAGGCAATTCCACCAAGAGCAAAGCTGCAAGATAGTAGAGATTTGTCAGTGTATGTTTCAGGAGGTTCTACGCAAAGCAGTCAATATGACTCACAGAGAACTAATTTGCCTGAGAAAAACTTGCATCAGACACATACATCAGAGGAAACATTACTTCGTGAAAAAACTGCTGCCCCAAAAGATTCTCCAAGCTTTTCTGAAAGCAGCCAAATTGTTGAAGATCACATTTATGTAACAGATGATGTGAAAGAAAATATCGCTAGGGTTTCCAGACCATTTGATGATCTGAAAACTTCAAATGAAGGAAAGTCAGCAGAGATACAAAAGAAGAATGGTGATTACCTTAACACTGTGAAAAATAAAAAATCCAAATCCAAAACACATCATCACGGTAAACTTGTTCAACAACAGCAAAGTGATGTACCTGGCAAACCCAGACCACAGAAGAAGCTGACCCGTTCCAGGTCACAAGCACTCAGAGACTCTCAAGATCTTAATGAGCTTTGGGGTCGGTTCCAACGTAGCCTCAGGGATGAAAGTCCTGACTCAGAAGGAAGCAATAGCACATTGTCTCGTTTATCAAAATTATCTTCAATGTTGTCACAGCCACTACCGAGAAGGGTTTCGAGCCCATCCTCTCAGCATTCAAGTTTGACCAGTGACAGTCAAACTGAAAGGTACACTGTTAAAAAAAGTGGAAGATCTTTTAACACTTCTTCACTGAGTGACTCTGGAACAACACTTTCATTGGATGATGCCTTTGTAGAACCTGCAATTAAAACCTCAGTTACACGTCAGCTTAAATTAAGGCAACTGTTGAAAAATGTCAGGCCAGATAAGATTCTTAATGGTCCAGTATTGGAACGTTGTAAAGATGATTCAACAACGGAAACGACAACAACAGGAATATCTAGTACTTATTTAAAAACAGTGTCAGAAGATAGCAGTGATACCCTAACTTCACTTGAACCACAGGATACATTCCCTCATTCAAGGCCGAGAACGGTCCCACGAGAAACTCATAGGCTGCGTTTTAAAAAGGATGGTACCAAATGTCCATGTGTTTGTGGAGCTGCAAAGGGTAGGAATAGTGTGTCACAAGACAAGCATCAGGACCTCGTGATTCAGACAATAGATTCTGGCATGCATGATATAGGGGTTAATTTTCCTACTCCAAGAACATCCCCTAGGGACAAAGGAAGACAAGGAAAGAGGGAAAGAGGTAAGGTTGTGAAACGGATGAGTGATGCAGCAACACAAACTCGAGGTGAATCTATACTTCTACCAAGTGAGCACTTGTCAAGTTCAGAGAACAGTACCCTTCACGAGAGAGAGGAGAAACAACCGAAAACGCCAACCAAATCAAAACAATCACAGCTTCAGGAGGAACGTTATGTTATCACTCAGAGGTCTCCAAGAGATGAGAGGAAGAAGCAACAGATTAAGATGCGTCCTACGCAAATAACTCCACGGAAACGGGACGACAGGCCCGTTCCTTGCCAGAACTCCCCTGATCTTATTACAAGAAAGCTTCAGGTAGGTTTCACAAGTAGCAGTAATTACATGAAACTTATTACCCTGTTAACACGATCGGATCCAAGGAAGACCTCAAATTTTCTACGTCCCTTCTTTATTAGAATTAATTAAAGTACTAGCTTCTGCTAGGGGCAAACTTGGGAAGGACTAGTGTCCCATCCAGAAGGAGTCAATGACTCTCATCTGCTTAACACCACAGAAACTGGAGATAAGCACAGTCTGAACTGGGCCACTCAGGCTCGTAAAAGGATTTAACTTGCTTAGCCCTTAGAGTTTTGGGTGCGGATCAAAAAATTATACTATAGTGGAATATTGAGAAGTAATTGTGTTTACTTATGAAAATATATTAGGTTTTCAAAAGAAAGTGTTACTTACTCTTCTTTTACAAAAAAACTTAAGTCGCATCTGATTTCAAAATATTAATCATGCTTAT
>JAOCNB020165608.1:0-10028 GCA_026546465.2 Palythoa caribaeorum | reverse complement strand
AATTTTGCCCTTCCCCATCTCCCTCTCCGTGCCCTTCCCCATCCCCCTCTCCCTGCCGTAACCCATCCCCGCAAAGCACATATTCTAACAGAATGATAGGTAAGACAGTAAGAATCGCTGAAATCAGGTTCTAATTGACTGTAACTGTAGCATTAATTTGCTTGTGAAGAAGCAAGCTTTATATAAACGTTCGATTCGTACTTTAGACGATAATCTATAAAACTAACTTTTGTAATTTACTACACCGCTAAGGTTAGGTTCCGCTTGCAGGCGGTATGACTTGTAACGGCAAAATTAGATCAGATGAAATATCTAAGCAAACTAATATTATTACGGTTAACAATAGATAAAATCACTTACATAAAAGTCACGCTCTCCAACTGATAACTGTAACCAACTAGCTTGGTACTTAACTAACGGGAGCTCGCTTTAACGACGACGACAACTTATAGCTTACTTTCGAAGACTAACTTACAAAGGTCTAGAATACACGAAACGTATTTATTCAATAAAACATAGTTAATAATAAAGTGATATTGCGCTGACATTGATTTATTGATCTTATTTTCCCCAGGTGACTTTGCCATCCTAATTAAGTCTGGTATGTCTATGAAGCAAGCTTTAGCCTATAACATGGTATCTGTCGTCATTTCTTATATTGGTCTCATATTGGGAATTCTCATCGGAAACATACAATTTGCTCATCTGTGGGTTCTTGCTCTGACGGCTGGAATGTTCCTATACGTGTCCCTTGTTGATATGGTAAGTATTTATAGAGACTAGCTTTCTTTGATATGGTAAGACATTCTTTCTTTGATATGGTAAGTATTTAGAGACTTGCTTTCTTTGATATGGTAAGACTTTCTTTCTTTGATATGGTAAGTATTTAGAGACTAGCTTTCGTTGATATTGTAAGACTTTCTTTCAGCTGGATGGATCAATTTTGAAAGCCTCATTATACCAAGCGTTGAAAGAACTTTTGGTCTAAAAAAATAACTGACTTAATTATAGGAAAACAAAAACAAAACCAATGCATGATACGATATACAACCAATCAGGAGCAATAGCAAAGACACGACATAACACGATATAAAACCAGTCAAAAGGCACAGCAAAGACATGCAAGACATGACACGTATACAACCAGTTAGAAGGTTTAGCAAAGACAAGACATAACACGATATACAGCCAGTCAGAACGTTTAGCAAAGACAAGACATGACACGATATACAGCCAATCAGAAGGTATATCAAAGACAAGACATGACACGATATACAACCAATCAGAAGGTACATCAAAGACAAGACATGACATGATATACAACCAGTCGGAAGGCATAGCAAAAACTAGACATGACACGATATACAACCAATCAGAAGGTATATCAAAGACAAGACATGACACAATATACAACCAGTCAGAAGGTACATCAAAGACAAGACATGACACGATATACAACCAGTCAGAACGTTTAGCAAAGACAAGACATAACACGATATACAACCAGTCAATGCATACAAAAGACAAACCCTGACACAATATACAACCAATCAAGAGACATGGCAAAGAGACTAGACATAGCGAAACTCTTAACCGATCACAGATCGTAGCAAAGACAAGACATGACTTTTTTTGAATCTCAAACGAATTCTCCTCTTTTGTTATTAATATCGTCGATAATATTAAACTTTTGTTTCTCTTGCAGCTCCCTGAGTTAAGGAGCTACACTTCGCAGGGAGGGATTATGATTCATATATGCCAAAATAGCGGCATGATAGTCGGCATTCTTATAATGTTAATAATTGCGTTACTAGAGCAGAAGATTTGAGATTTCGCAATATTATCTTTATTTCAGGGTTAATAAAATTCTACGGGGTCGTAAATTAGACATAGCCAGTGCAGCGTTGGGGACAACCAGGGAGGGGACGGAGGGTTAGTCATCTCCCCGCGTTTTGGTATGGAAATGAATATTGCGAACGGAGAATAGCATCAATTTCGCTATATTATCATTCTCATAATTTTTTCACAACTCTTTTTGTCACCATCACGTTTGTTGGACTTTTTTCTTCAAAAAGAAATTAATTATACATATGTTAAACAACGTTAACACTAATCAGAATCCGAGGTGGGGGGAGGAGCATTTCGACTGTTTCGAGGACATGAAGAAAAAACTCAAACAACAGTATTTGCCATTTGGAACTGTGATGTTACCTGATAGTCCAGTTTAAGTTATTTATAGTATAATATAATATATGCAAAGTCTTCCAAGTGTTGTTGGTATTATATTTATGCACACTTTGTTTGTGTGTGTGTGCGTGTGTATGTTTTGTGTGCGTCGTATGCTGCTGTGTGTCCGTCCAAATATTAATCTTTCAACTAGTGCTCCTGGCTGATCGTTCCTATTAGCTTTTGTTATTTCAGGCAGCAGGTCCCCTCCATCTTTTTTATTTATGCAATTATATGTAACCATGTACTACAAAAGGGGAGAATAAAGAGTTGTAGTTGTTGTACTTCGATTTTATAGTACTCTAATTTTTGAGCAATTCAAAATATGATGCTCAACTTTGGTGACTTTTTCTAAACTCTGTCTGGAAATTCGACAATGTGACTTTTGAGTTTTTATCTTGAACCTTGTTTCCTTAGTAACCGAGTTGTGAACACCAGGCTTTCATAACTTTTAAATATTTTCTTTCCAAATGTTTAATAACAATTTTCTTGAATGGAGTTATCTCATTTACGTCAAACTATGTTCTTCTACCAAAGAGAATTGATTGAAAAATAATAAAGGGTGTATTATGACATATACCTTTATTGCGCAATAATTTTAAAGAAATAACGTCATGATGGCGTAAATGTGAAACAAAATCAAAACATCTTCTGTTTGTTCGTTTTGACCAAGATGCTAAATTATTTTTATAGGTGTGACATGCAGTGGTTTTCGTTATTTTTTTATTTGCATAAAAATTGTAAGAGCTTTGAAATTTTATGCTGATAACGTTATCATGACAACATTCTGAGCCACACTCATTAAATTTGACTCTAGGTATGTGAGAAATGAAACAGTTAAGAGTTATGTAACCAAATACAAAGCTTGATAAAGTAAAAACTGTTTAGTTACGTAGTTGTGACGTCTCCGTGCCGTATTATAACAACGAATACTACTTCAGGTTAATAAGTTTATAAACTTATTAACCTGAAGTTTTATGGCAATGTTTTAAATAGAATTGGAGTTTTTGAAGGTGTTCTCGAAATGCCCACCCTACCCCTACCCCACTCCCACTACCAGAAATTACGATGTAAAAAGATTAAGACGTAAAAAGCCAGTCTGATTAGGGTTAAGATTGTAAAGAAAGCAAAAAACATTTTGGGAAATTAGACTTAGTTAGATTTTAGCTTAGACCAGAAATACGATGACCCGTTCCTCTTCCCCGATTCCTCCTTTCCCTTCCCAAAATACAGCGCGCTCCTCTTCTGGGTTAGGATCAGTTAAGGTTTTGCACAATGCCATACGTAAGGTGTATGGGTAGATTTTAGCTTTTATAGTTTGAGGTCAAGTTATTATTATTTTGGATTGGATTAATTAGCTAAAATAAATAAAATTGATATTATTTAAGTTTAAAAATTGAATTACAGTAATTTGATAGACACAGTGTTTGAAAACCTGTAACTATTTTTTTGATTCTCACAAAATTATTACAACTTATGAAACTAAATGAAAATAAATTGAACTGCATTAGGCAAACTATGCTAGAATTCTAGGAAAAATCTACAGCTTCTATTTACACTAAAGTAGAAAACCATTTTAACATTCTTGCTTTGAATCAGTATGCTTTTGTTTTGTTGCGAAATTTTGGCAAGTATATTTTAAAGGAATTAAATATGAATCATCGCTGGAAAACTCTCTGACAAAAAGACTAAACGACAATAAATGTTCTAAATAGTTAAATGGATTTCAACGTTTAGTTCTAAAGGTGCTCCAATCCTTTTGGTAAACTAATTCATCTACGTTACTGATATTAAGTATGCCTTAGGATATATTCGTTATAAGGGCTTGCATTTGTTCATGAATTGTTTGAGAAGATTTCTTGTTTGAACTGAAGTCGTTGAGTATTTTCAATAATTATTGTTAATTAGCTTGTTGGAAGTTAAATAAGTAACGTATTGTAACACAAGATAAAGGATTTTATCGCAAAAACCACATCATGTAAATGATATCGTAACTGTTTCAACGAAATAGATAAATAAATAAAATAATTCTTCCAAGTTAAACAAACTTGTGATAAACTTTTAGGTTTAACTAAAGGGTTTTACTTTTATGACGTATTTTAAATATAAGAAGCTAATTTCTTTTAGCGGGATAAAATCTTGGGTTATTCATTTTTTTACATTATATACAGGTTCAATATTCAATAAATTTATATAAGTGAATAAAGTGTCTTTGTATTGATCTTAATTACACAATAACATCAACAGCCAATAATTGTGCCTATTTTGGTCAGGTGGATGAGTTTTGATACCCAATGAAATACCAGATGAAAAGACGCAATAACAAAAGCAAAAATCTCAATACCGCTATTTATTGCCATTACTTGAATTTACTACTATAGTAGATCACTTTTACATTACTTTTTCTTATTTATAGTAACATTCCCAATGCAATGAAAAATCATTCCTGACAAGAAAACTGCGAGAGTATTTGCCATTGCTCGTTTGCCGATACAGCGACGAAAAATTTGGAATTTTTAAAATACTGAAAAAATTTTTTTTGAATTTAAAAAAAAATCAAAGACAAACCCTCGTCACATCTACATGCACATGCCTACCTCATGCGAATGCGCTCTCCATCTCCTCTAAATGCCTCCTTAGACCGCATGCGAGACTATGTGCTTTGTTAAAAAATTTAATTGTTCTTCCCAAGTTTTTAGCTATCGATACCGCCGTGTTTCTTCCCTGGCGTCGAACAAATAGTCACACAAACGTTTAAATCATCAAAACCCAGCCCGACATGAATAATTACGTCGTAGATAATGGTATTGCATTCCAGCGACACCTCTCACACTTTATCTTGTTTGCTTGTTTGTTATTTTAAAAATTCTCATGCCCGATTGAGAAACAATATCAAAAATTCGCACTTCGTTTTTGATCACACATTATATTACAAACACTTCGAAAAGACTTCGGCCAATCGGAACTTAAATATTTTCTCAGTGTTTGGAACGAATGATCAAACACTCGAGCTCGTTTTTTATTTATTACATGAAATATCGCAAACATTTAGAAAAATAGCCTCTTGGTACAATGAAATTTTGGTGGTCAAAAAATTGTTTTTGGTTGGAATTTTTGAACCGGTTTAACATTTTGCAGATAGTGTAAAAAATGGATCTTTGACAATTATAAAAGGGATAGTCTAGTTGTCCTAGTTGGAAAAATATTTCAACCACAAATCACATTAATTTTGCAAACACAATTAATATAATAAGGATTGTTTGATGAGGTAGAGAGCAGAATTTATGCAATGTGGCAAATGCATTCCAGTTAATAATGATACTGTTATAGAAAACTATTTAAAAGATCTGACAGAATATTTAACTGGGTTTGACTCCGTGAGCCCAAATCTCATTGATGACCATCAGCAAGAAATTTTACTTCGATTGCCTGCAAATTAATGGTGTCCTGTCTGAAGGGAACCACTCCCCTAACGCAGATGACGACTTAAGCGAAAGCAAATTGTTTCAACATTTAAAATTTTTGTTTTACATAAATTTGATTCCCAGTTGACGTTCAGAGTTCCTTTCTCTCGTGTGACCTTCGAAGAGTATTTAACAACTACAATAGGAGGATTTCACGGTCATTAGACATCTACCAGTCCTTGATTGATGGATTGAGAGAAAGGATTCTTTGTTCAGTGTCTTGAACTTAGCGTTGAAGGAGGCGGCAACAGTAGACGAAAAATTAAAGGACTGGGTAAGTGTTCATGTCAAAACTGTCGTAGACAAAACAGGATGAAATCTTCTTTCTTTCACTTTAATTCGGGTTTACAGAAACATTTTTTCGTGGTCATCTCTTCGACAGAGCGTGCAAAAAATGTGGTAAAGTAAATGGTTACTTTACGATAGAAGTGTATTATATCTATTTTATACTCTTGTTATGTCTCCCTTTAGTTTTTGCACAAGAGTTTGGGTGTAGCTTCAAAAACAAATTTAAACTAAATTGATAGGCATGAGTAGAGAATATGTAGATCTTGGTGTATTCGACATTTACAGTGATATAGTACATTATGAAAATGAATAAAATATTATAGATCTGCATTGTTGGTACTCATCTGTTCTCCCTTTATACGATCTCCCGATTCAAGAATTGCTTTATAAATAAATGTATTTTAATTATTTATTTAGGTTCACATATATGTACACATAAAATGAATACTTCATGGAAAATGCTTGTGCACGTATTTTAATCACCAGTTATGAAGCACCGAAACACGAGCGAGCAAGAAGCAGCAGCTGGTACCCAACACTCTCAACTACCGACCTCGTTAGGATGGAAAACTGATATAATGAAGGTTACATAAATGTTCATCGCTCGACAAAGCTGAGATTTGAACCCGGAGATTTGTCGCTGGACGACAGGAACCTTATCAACGCGCCACCACTTTTTTACAGTTCTTATGAAATCAAAGTATATACTACGTAATTTCACAAGGTAGTTTCGCGGTCTAATATTGTCACTTCTTCAAACGTCGTTGGATTATCTTGAGTAAGCTCAAGACGACGCTTGTCATTACAAAAAGTAGAATTTCTGATGAAAATGTGTAAAATAGAGCCTAGAGAACAAGCAACAATTGCAATTGTAAGCTGCAAAAACAGGCCGCTTAAATCTTGAAATGATAGCCTTTCGGGAGGGACCTCGCGTTGGCAAATTCGATTACCAAACCAGAAGTCGTGGATGTAGTCAGTTAATCCTTTCGCTCTGGCCTTTGACAAGGCATCTGCGATGGGTGTGAACCAAGGTGATCCCTTACGGACGGTTATGGAAGCACCTGACATGCCAATAGGGGCACCCACAACTTTAAGACCACAATAAGGATCGCGCAAAGCTTCGTATTCAAGGTTGGCTTGATCTGCTATTAGCACAGATAACTCACTATGGAAATAAAAGTAAGTATTGGTAAAATAGGAATGTTAACAATAGATAAAAGTACTCGCATACTAAGAATGTTATACGTTTTACAGTGTAATGGCATGTTTAAAGATACAAGAAACCCCTTTTAAAAATCTTTTGAAGGTGCATGACAAAATACCAACAGCAGCAATACCAACCTCAACAGCCCTAATAATACCAACAGCAACAATACCAACATCAACAGCACTAATACCAACCGAACATCAATACTAACATCAACAGCACTAATAATACCAACCGAACACCAATACCAACAGCAACAGCACTAATAATACCAACCGAACACCAATACCAACATCAACAGCACTAATAATACCAACTGAACAATACCAACATCAACAGCACTAATATTAAAAACACCAATACCAACATCAACAGCACTAATATCAACGACACCAATACCAACATCAACAGCCCTAATAATACCAACAGCAACAATACCAACATCAACAGCCCTAATATCAACGACACCAATACCAACATCAACAGCACTAATATCAACGACACAAATATCAACATCAACAGCACTAATAATACTAACACCAATACCAGCATCAACAACACTAAGAATACCAACCGAACATCAATACCAACATCAACAGCACTAATATCAACGACATCAATACCAACAGCAACAGCACTAATATCAACGACAGCAATACCAACATCAACAGCACTAATATCAACGACAGCAATACCAACATCAACAGCACTAATAATACTAACACCAATACCAACATCAACAGCACTAATAATACTAACACCAATACCAGCATCAACAACACTAATAATACTAACACCAATACCAACATCAACAGCACTAATAATACTAACACCATGCAATACCAACATCAACACCGCTAATAATACCAACACTAATACCAACATCAATATCAACTTTAACAGCACTATAATAATACTAACACTAATATCCACATCAACAACACTAATAATACTAACATTAGACAATTAACACTATCACTATCAACAACACCAAACCAGCGATGATGACAGCGGCGATGATAATGATAACAAAAACAATAATCAAAAAGAATATTGACAGTAATCTGATTAAGTAGATGGCCTTAAAACTGTTCTTTTTCTCATCTAATTTCTCTATATCTCTGCAACTGAGGTAAGTATTGGCTAAACTCACCCGGTTTGTAACTTTTCGATTCCTTCCGTCATACTTTTTACGTTGTTATGCCTCATATGGTACCACATGTTCTTAAACAAAACTTTTTCGCTGTTTTGAAAAAAATCATCCATGTTGGTTCCTCTTATTGTACCGTACCGGAATCCTGCTGGGGGACTTTGTATCTAAAATTGTAAATATCCCGTTTTAGGTACTTTTTCTCAATAAAGCCAGCAGCACCGTGGACAAGCAATTAACTTGTCTGATTCGTAACCTCTTAATTAAGTTATGATTTTGAACCCTGTCCAGACCACTGTGTTGTGTCTTTTAGTAAGAAGGACCCTTGATATCAATCTTGTTCCATTTGACAAAACCGTAAAATCACGAATATAAGCATCCCTGAATACCTCTTCCCCCCCCCCCCCCTACTCCTCTGTAATAAAACCGCTCTGTTTGAAGACACCAATATCCCTTCAAATATAGGTTCCCCTGGATCCCTGGATATAAAAAGTAATCTGAAATATATTCATAGAACTTGCAATTGTTTGTCCTGATACGAACACAGATTAAACAAAAGTTATACTTGACATTTATAACGTTGTGCTGGAAATGTCTTACCTTTGAATCATAAATACTGTTTACTTCAGTATACATGTCGTCAATTATTAGAAAGGCTGCTAAATTGGCAGAATACGTTGAGAAAAACACTAACATTGCAACTCCAAACGCTAACGCTGCCATGCGTGCTCCGTTACTGCTGGGCGTAGAGCCATCAGTGGGACGGCCGAACGCAAGAGCGAGTGTAAAAGCAACAGAATTATCCAAACTAAATTTGTTCCTTCTTTTGCGCTTGCCTATTGCAGTTCTTGTCATCAAATAAAGTTTATCTACAAACCACAGAAACACCAGCATAACTGCAAAGCAGCCTAGCAGTATTCCCCACACTCGTGGGGTAAAAGGACGCAAGTATGACAACCAATAAATCTGAGCAGCATTCCTCTTCTTTTCTTTTACCATGAGAGATATTCCAGATGCAAGGTAAGGTTCCGTAAAGTCTACCACCTTGGCTCTCAGTGCACTTACGTACAAATCGGGACTCAAATCTGCTTTATTCTGAAGAAGTTCTGAAACAATACCGTTCCATTTACCACTTGTTTTGTTAAAGACGCCATACTGCCCGTCTACACCAAAACGGATGTCTGATGTAAAGCCGACGTCAGTTTGCAGAAGTTTGAGTACGTCAATAGCATAACCAAAACAGCACTGACGTTTGCGGATTGCCTTACCATTTGGGCCTTTAGTAAAATTGCTGCAAGGAAGAGATGGCTCAGGACACGGATCGTCCTGTCTCGGCACCAAGGTCATTACGTTTGGCGGATAAACATTGACAACAACGCGAAGACGCAGAGGAGCAAAAGTTTGCTTATGAACGTTAATGCCTTGCCCATTCCACTGGGCCACCTTGTCCCAACGCGAGTTACTAGGATCAGACACTGAAAGAACATCTATGTCGTACTGTGCATATTTACGATAGCCTTGATTGTTAAACTGAATAAAACCTGTTGCCCCAGGTATAGCAGTTCCGAGAAGATACCTTAAACAAAATTGAAAAAGGAAACATTAAGCAAAGCTTTAAAAGCTAAATCCTTTTACGAGCCTAAGTGGTCCATGGAGCCGGTGCTTATCCCCGGTTTCTGTAGTGTTAAGCGGA